>OMNZ01051632.1:0-22169 GCA_900303255.1 Lesueurigobius sanzi
TTTGTAAAGAACAACAGGTAGAAGAGCCAACATGGGGTCTCTGGGGTCAAGTGTTTTTAATTTCGAGACAAAACACAAAAAAACATAAACATCCAATTTCATTTATAATTTGAATGAGTTGAATGACAGAAAAATGTAATATATTTTTGTTTCTTATTGAAATCTGTTTGGGGGATTATTTCATGGGGACAAGATCATTTTTATTTTTACTTTACTGAAAGGCTTAATTAGTAGCCTATGTCTACTTTATCTACTTTATCACTGTAACAGTTAAACAAGTCAAGTGCAAAATATAAATAAAAGTATATACACTAAATGATACAAATGTATTATTTGACAAATTTTTACTACTACTTTCTTCCTGAATTCTACCTTGAAATCCTGCCCCCTGTTGGGATCAGGATAATCCTGTTTATTTGGATCAAAGTTATCCAAATCCTACTGACAAGTTTTGAACAACACAAACTGAAGGTTTGATCCAGATCGAAACTAGGATTGGATTCCGTGATCCAATCTGATTCAGAATCCTTCTGTCCCTTTTGAACAACCCATTTTCAAGATTTGATCCAATCCGATAACCAAAATCCGATCAGACAACTGGCCTCAAGGACCACTTTCTTAAAATCCACTTTTATTAACCTCTTGCAACAACATCTCCACTTTAGTAGTACCTACAGACTGCAAACTTTTCATTCTTGTACTTAACAATATTTAGAAGATTTGTTCGGAGAGATTTTTCAAAATTACATTCCTAGCCTGTTTTATTGAGTTTTGAACCCTAAAAAACAAGGCAAAATGAGAATTTTCACAGATTTATTCACTAATAACTATTTAAAAAAAAAACAATATCCAAAATCCCCTCAGAGCAAATCTTTGTAACTAATATTAGCAACAAAATAAAACCATACATTTAAACCTGGCTCTATCCATTATTTAGATTTCGTTGCCAAAAATACAGGCAATTTTGCCAATTTTTATGCATAAAATGCCTTCATTTGATATGAAAACATAAAATGACAAAGCGTGCAATACAGCTTTCTCTCATATCTATATATACAGCAAAAGTTTAAAGTGATAGTCAATTTAAGTTTTTTCCCTATTCGCCTGCAGTGTGTCGCCTTAATTACGTCTTGCTTCATAATTAGGTGAAAAACCTACACTTTGTCTCTCAAACTCAGGCACAACCCCAGCAAAATAAACTAGAGACAGGCCTGTTTAGCCTATAAACGGAAGAGAGATATGCTAATGCAATTCCGAACATACAAAATCTCAAATTAATGTTTAAGGTTATCACAACATAAAAACAGGATAACAAGCTCAATTTTCACTACAAAGGGCTGCATGTAAAGTACCTCAGAAGCAAACACCTTCACTTACAACAGGTAGGGAGCCACTGAAAATAATGAGCAGTGCCTCATTATAATAAACAAGAGGGTTTTCTCCAGTGAGCAGCTGCAGCGGTGTCAAAACAAAGTGCAGCCTGACTCAGTGGAATCGGCTCCAACTTCCCATCGAGAAAACATTTTAATGAAAAGAATCACCACAGTGTTAACAACAGGCTTAGCTGGTCTTATCGGGGTCTGCCGTGTTCTCAATTGTTTTAGGATTAAAATACTGAGACAATTCAGACAACATTTACACACGACATGAAATAAAATAAAAATACTCAATCCTCCTGGTGACCCGAGCAGTGCACAGATGTTAATGATTGTTCCTAGTCGCCGTAGCAACACGCAGCAAATTCTAATGAAATGAATCGCAACCAAGAGGATTTCTGAACTACGAAATCTGCTCGAGGTCCACAAACTTTACCTCCTGCTCCATTCAGGGTCCCATTATGCCGCCATTGCACTTAACTGTGTAAAACATTAGCATTCCCCACATTAGGGTTGTTCATTTACATGGCAGAGCTGATCGGTGAAACAATCATTTTGCCATTTTAATTCAATTTGTTTATTATATTGTTTGCTTAATTGTTAATTCAGCCTTATATTTTAAGTAAAGGCAATTAAGAGAGTGAAAATGCTTTGGGCTCCAGAGTAAAGCCAGTTGGGGGACCCCTGATTTAAGGTGATGGGAATTGGTCACGTTCACAAAATCATAGAATTTGATCTGATGACTTCAGATGAAGGGCCAAAAGAATTATGTGGGAGATTCGGTGATATTTCGGAATATAACCAAAAAAATCAATTAGGGCTGCACAATATTGCGATATGTGCATGCAATATCGCGATAATGATATTTTTGCAATACTTGGATAAACCGTTCCATTCAATTCAGACACATGTAATATCGTTACCAGCAAATAAATTAGGAAAGTTCTACACATTTATAAGTTCCATGCATGTTTGGTTTTAGAGTGTTGGCAGGAAAATTTAAAATCTCAGTCAGATGGAAGACTTTTACGATATTCTGTGGCTTCTTGTGATACGGATATTGCATCACGTAATATTGCGATACAATATTTCTTGCGATATATTGTGCAGCCCTATCACAATGAATTTCTCCATTGTGAGATCAATAAAGTTTTATCTTATCCACAATGTTGAACTGGCATGAACTTACGTGGGTTTGGGGGTTTGTTTGTTTTTTACACAAGCCACAAATGATTTCTTTGCTCGCGCTCAGTCGTACGTGTTTGTTCCATCGCAACAGTTATTGTTCTCCTCTTATTCATTTTAAATTCTGACTTTCCAGATGCAAATGAACATGTTGACATGTCTAAAGATAAATATAAGCATTTGGGAGATAATTAATAGTTCATGTGGAAATTAATATAATCACATAGTCTAATATAATCAGTTTGAAATATATATTTTTTATGTAAACTATTAAGAACACAAAAATATTCCTTCCACAAAATGACTTCCTCCATGTTCATATTAGATTAAATGCAATGATCTTACCTCTGTGTCTTTGGCTAAAATGTCCGTGTACGAGCTGTAGATGCTGCTGATCTTCTGCACCATGTGGTTCTGCTGCTTCCGTCTCACCGAGTACTTGGTGTAGACTCGGCTGCCCAGGTCTCGGGCCAAAATCTTCAGGGACTCACCGCTGGGCGGCATGTTAGCCACACACTGGACAGGAGCAGCAGAGAGTTCAAAAATGTTAAGGGCAGGAAAATGAATTTTGAGTGTCATACAGCTCGTCAGATCTGGACAAGAAAATAACCAGAACGCACTGCTCTGATCAGAAGTGACATACGTTTCTGACAGACACTGATCAAAGCAGACTCTACTTTGATACTTTTCTGCAATTATGTTGAAGTCTTGTCAAAAAGAAATTCCAAATTGATGCTTGTTTCAAAACAAAGCAAAAAAAAAATCTAAAATGGATGAAATAACTAAAATAGACATACAATGTGATTCTGTAGACATCAATACTAACCTAAAGTTGATGATGACATGAAAAGGCAGAGCATAATATTTTGCATACAGACCTGTACCATGATGTCCACATACTCCTTGTCCTTCAGGAGACAGAGGTACGGATAAAGGTTGAGCCTGTAGTCTTTGGAGTTGGTGTTGGAGAGAATCTTTTTGCTCTCCTTAAAAGCCTGGAGAAGGGTCTTGTGCCACTGTGTCCTCAGCTCTGAGAGCAGCTTCCTCTGAAAGTTAAAAAAAAAACATGTTTATGAACCAAAACGGCCATCAGTCATGATTGTTTTTCACTGATTTGTACATTTCACAGCACGCTGGTTAAAGTTACACATAACAATATTTAGACTGTATCTTTGTATCGTTTACCAAAGAGTAGCTTTCTGTTTATACTGGTTTAATTTGGTACAGCTGCTTCGATATAATATATAATACATATAAATATATCTATATTTATTTAATATCTTCTAATATCTATATGTAGCATTGATGAAAACACTTAACATATAACGTAATCTGAATAAAACAGGGGTTTGTCACTGTTTTGGGGTGGGCCTAACACTTCTTATTTATGGTCATTTCACCATTGTTGTTATGGTTTGATGATATATTATAATTAAAATCCTGCCTCAGTCTCCCTAAGTGGGGTGGCTTTGAACAGTGGCCTGTGTAATCCCAAGGCTACCTCCTAGACCAGAGGCAAACTAAGGCCCAGGGGCCAAATACGGCCCGCCTGGCCCTTCCATGTGGCCCTCAAAGTGCGACCGATGTGCATTGGTTAAAAAGGTGAGCGCAGTGTTTTCACTGACAAAGATAATTCATACCTGCTGCTATTTTGTTGCTTCTGAAAATGTACTCAGATGATCTATTTGATAATTGTATTGTCCACGACCCTGTATCCAGCGACTGATCCGGTCCACCTGGCCAATGCACAGCTGTATAACTAAAATTGGGTATATTTTTATACCGGTAAATACTTTATGTCTGCAGCAGCGGTTAGAAAGGTGGCGTTTCCCCATTTCAATGCATTATTATTCTGCTCTGTGGGTCTGTAAATGCTCCCTAATCACCAGGGACTCTCAGACTGCTCGCTTCCCACGTAGCCCATCTGCAGAGGCACTGTCCAGGGCCAGCTCCAAATGCCACGGTGGGAAAGAGCCTCAACATTATGTTTACTCAGTTTTGTCATTTAAATTAACAACAGTGTTTGTCAAAGTTTGCCAGAAATATCTAGAAGAAAAAAAATGCCTTATTTTTATACATACACTTTTACTTTAAGGTTTGCTTGTTATTCGAAGAAGAAGTGATGCTCCGATGTTGATTATAAAGAAAGGTCATTTCAGTAAAGGCCCTGCACATTATTGCTTTTTATAAATGAGGTCCACAACGCCTAGATCTTGTAAAATGTAGCTTATGACACTAGTGGGCAGCATTGGCTTAGTAGGTGGACTAGCTCAGAGCATTCGCCTACTGATACAAAGGTATAGATCCTGGCTTCCTCAGTGTCAACAAAAGATCTTATTGGACAAAGATTTTACACCTGGTCTAGATGGGACCTGGTTTGGGCTCCAATTGTCAGCCACACCGGAAATTACTTTACAGGTAGGTGGGGCCACAGTTGCCTTGCTTAAGCTGAAGACACACTACATGACTTTTTCAGTCTTTAGAGATTTTGTAAAGACTGGGGGGGATCCACACAACACGACTGAATTTAGCACGATTATAGAACGACTGGGCGTAACTAGTCGCTCACAGCTACGAGCTTGTTTGTAGCTGTCACAAATGGAAATTTAAAAGAGTGGAGGTGGAGAAGAGCAACGTTTTTCCAGTGGATTTAACAAAGAAGAGCTACAGCTGAAACCGTGAGTGCTTCTAAAGTTTGTTTGTGATTCAGATCTGGTTGGAAATCTTGGTTCTTGTGGCCTTTTGCTGATATCATTTAGTGCTGTTCGATGTGGTCTGCGTGAGGCTGTGGTCACTGTTTGGTTGTTTGTGTCGCTGTTATGATGGAGAAATTAAAAGGCAGATTGCCTCCACCATTTCCTATGCTTAATCACCCGTTATTGGCTGCTCTTTCCTGTGTGACATGTGCGGCTTGGTAAAATAGTCCACGCCTCTCCTGTGCGTCCAAAATCGGCTTTAAAATTCAAACATGTTTGATTTACTGTGACTGGGGTCTAGTCGCGTCTGTCTACTGCCCACATTACACAATTCGAATGAGAGTAGAGTTGTTGACTAGCACACACTACAAGAGCTGACATCACTGTGATCGCCCTCAACTAGTCATGACTCATGAAGACTCAACGCAACTGAGATCTTCGCAAAATCAGGCAAAAAATCATGCAGTTTGTCCTCAGGTTTAGTGGACTTCTGCACCAACTGAAGCCTTGATTTCACTTGACCGATATTTACACTAAAATGAAGCTACACATACAGTATCTTTGAGATATCTTTGAGATCTTTGAATGCGTGTACCATTTTGTCCATGTTTTCAGTGACAGGTTTGGAGGCCTCCACAGAGTCGATGGTGACGGTGCAGGCCTCCTCCATGCCGAGCTGCTGGTTAAAGCGCTCCTGTAGTTCCCGTTTGGTGAAGTGCAGTTTTGGATAGCGGTGCTCCGTCCTCTGAAAAACAAATCACAGACACAGATGTTTCACTGCAGTCTGCATTGGACCATTGTTGGGGGCACAAAGCGGAGATTCGATCAGCCCAGGCCCGGGACAGAAAGCAGATAAAGACTTATGAGGCCAGTCACCTTAAGTCAAATCGTAAACCCATCTCCACAGCTGCCAGAGGGGAATTAATCTAAACTTTCACAGCCACACAATTCTATCTTTTAGAGGAGATCACGCACCAGCGGCACACGACTGACAGGCAATCCACAAAGAAAAATACCAGTTTTTACTGGTTTATAAGGAGCTCTTATGGTGGCAGGATCAGCAAGTCCAGTATCATATCTTCATTATACGCCTGCATGGTGATGATGAGGAAACCACAGCGATAGGGTTACAGCGACTAACCAGATCGAATAGCTGGCTAATCAAACCATTTAAAATAATCAACAAATACTTAGTGATTAATCATTTACTGGTTTGCAGACTCAAACACAGGTTTTATCAGAAAGACAGCACCACAATTAAATCAAATGCGCTTGGGCACCAAAAACGATAAATATTCTCCATCTACGCGCCCCCAGTCAACATATTCTACACCTTAATCTTGTTAAAATGTATAAAAAGATGAATAAAATGGAAAGTAGACTGATCGAAATAATACTTGCCAGTCTACTCCTGAAATAATTATTAGTGGCAGTCTTTCCTGAATGCATTCAAACTTGAGAAGGACACAAAAATTACACTGTGAAGCAAGCTAAATGTAAGTAATTACGAGGTGAAAGGTGTATAACGGGGATCTCAAACCACGAGCTCGGGAGCTACCGGCAGCTCACCAGCCCTTTCCAAGTAGCTCGCCAAAGACTTTCTTCATTCTTATACAGCAAAGTGTAAAGTGTAAACTAGACTCATTTTCTTTCATTGTGCTGCATTATCATCTTGGCAGTCCTATAGACCTAGTTGCATGTGCTTCTTTGAAACATAAGTAGCTCACTGCCGTTTTTGTTACGCAAAAGTAGCTCACAGGGTAAAGACGGTTGGAGACCCCTGGTGTATAGACATGTCTAGGAGTGGAAACTTTTGGGCACCTCACAATTCGACACGACACGCGATACTTGGCTCACGATAATCTTGTGATTTGCCGATACTTGAAACAAGAGCGATGTTTTATGTTTATCTTTTTCAACTTTTTTTTCTAACATATTTGTTAGTGACTTTTATTTTTGTTTTCATCTGCATTTTTTCATTTTTTCTTAAATAGTGACAGATCACTTCATCTACATTTAAATACACAACCATTTCCAAAACACAGAAATGAACCACAAGTTAATCTTATTTATAATAATAAACACTATTAAGTTATTTATTTGTGCAACAGTGTTTGGTCCATGGTAGTGCTGCCCTCTACTGCCCTGACTGGGTTATTGACCATTACTGGGCTCTATTTACTGTGAAAGCAGGGCAGCCTCATTAATATTCATGATATTGGTCATTAATATTCATTATATTGGTCATTAATATGCATGATATCATTAAAAGCATTGAAATTAGCATAAAAGTATCGGTATTGTACCATGCCAAGAAACATTGCGATGTATTGGAAAATTAAACATTGTCACACCCCTGGACATACTATGACATTAGGTAATCTTCAATTCCCAATTTCTGAATTAGCTTGTTTGCCATGGTTTGCAATGGGTCAAAGGACAAGTGGGACAAATTCTTGTTACAGCTGCTTAGTTTTGCAGGAACGGTCACATCATTAGCAGAGCTTTAATGCAAAACCATGCAGCTGGAGCAGGAATTTGTCCCACCAACCGCTGTTCCAACTGCCGAATGCAACTGGAAACCATGGCAACCAAGCTAATACAGAAATTGGTAATTGGAGTTGTACGTAAACAGGCAGGGGGAGCTTTGTTGCAGCATGAGCAATAACAAAAACGTGATATAACAGTTTCACATATGGGTCGGTTTTCTGATGGAAAACTGGGAAAAGTGTCAAACGAACGAATGCAAAACAATCTCGAGCGACGAGCCACAGCTTGATCAAACAGCATTTTATAAAGTGTATTTTAATCAGCTCCGTCCTGCTACAACAAACATATTCTAATGCGTTTTGTCTTCTGCCAGCCTTGCACTCCGTTTTTATGAAGACCAGTTATTTGGACAGCCTTTCCCCCCATGTAAAAAAAAAAAAAAAGTCAGCCAATATGTTACAGTCAGATCACCAAGGCGCCTACTTAGCTCGGTTTCCAATCACGGGCATGAGTGACCGTGCAAGGATGCCTGACACGACTTAGACCGGACTTTTATCTGGCAGTACAAGCGCCCCACTCCAGCCTCGGCCTACAAAAAGACAACTCCGCACGTGTCAACTCCAGAAAATGTGGAGTATGTGATGGGGGTAAAAATAGCACAATCGTACAAAAAAGCTGTTAATGAATCACGCGAGATCGAATGAGGGGGCGGGAGGTGTGGGGAGAGGTGAGAGAACAGACTCAAAAGGAAAGCACGGGAACCATTAGAAAGCGGAGTTGGCACGCTATAAATAGGGCAGAGCCAGCGCCTGACTGCAGCTGGCTGTGAGGTAGTGACAATCATATCTTTAGGAGTCACGCTGGAGCTCTCTGACAGCTCTCTCAGCCCCGTCATGGTGTAATAGCCCAAAAACAAACACACAAGAAGACTGAGTGATTCAAACAACGGGGATTGGAAATAAAGTCCATTTTCCTTCGGGATCGCAGGGTCACCAAAACAGCTGGCACATGCCGTACGAGGATTTGCATATTGATTCATTTAGGGGTTTACAGATGCAGCCCTCTTGTTTTATACGGGACTGAGAATACGCCTAAAGATTTAATTGCAACTTACTATTGCATTGACATTCTCAAAAGCCTATTCGTAAGCAAGCCATGAACATTTGAGGACTTTTGATCATTCAAAAGATATTTTGTTTTGACATGTTAACTGCTATGACTGGTCCTAATTAGTTTTTCACTTGAGTTTAATACAGAGAGGTCTGATTTGATGGCCACTGCAGATGTTTGGACTTGGTTTAAGTTTCATAATTCAGAAACTAATGGGCCTAAGCAAAGACAAAGTTTAATTTATGTCGCCATAAATTGACTAAGACCAATTACAAAAGGTGGTATTTTTGTCCTGGGTTCGAATCCTGGGCTGGATGAGGCCTTTCTGTGTGGAGTTTACATGTTCTCCCCATGTCCGTGCAAATTTCCTCAGGGTGCTCCGGTTTTCCCTACCACTGAAAAAATAAAAATATGTACAATAGGATCCCCTCTGGGTCCTGGACTCCCCTGAAAAAGAGACTCTTCATCTCGGTGGGATATTCCTGGTTAAATAAAAGTCAAATTAATTATTCAGTCCTATACTGTATGTGCAATTGTTTTCAGTACTGAAGGATTTTCATTTTGGAGATTTCTTTCAAAAACAGTGAATATCCCACAGAGCACAGAGGTTCTCAAATGGTGGGTCGGGACCCAAAAGTGGAACTATTTTCAATGGGTCGTGAGCCAACACCTTTCAATATTTTATCTACTGTAAATGTATGAAATGACAACCTGTGTCTGTGGTCATTATTTCAGTTTCAGGTTTGTTCAATACAGTAAATACAGAAAACATCATTTTAACAGATTTAAGCTGAACGATATTTTATTCTTTGTAATAAATATCTTCATTTGGGTCGCAGCTTGTGGTCATAGGGTGATGGTGGGTCCCGAGTCCGACGCAGTTGAGAGCCAGTGCCATAGTACGCTCTTAACCTTGAGCTGACACTTTCACATCATCACACATAGCATAACATCAACATTACTGGTCACTTTGCCTTTGGGGTTTTGGCCCCGTTACCTGAGTGTAGTAGTTCTCCACCAGCGAGGGGTACAGCTGGCCTCCGTTTGTGGAGAGGGTTGGCTGGTATTTGGGCTGCACAATGCGAATGGCCTTCAGCACCACGTCCCGCTCATCCTGCCTGAACACGCATCGACTGAACAAGTCATCCACCGAAAGTCCATCCTTCTCCATCTGGTTCAGGCACCTGGGCCATACAACACAGTAGGTTTTTAATTTGATGATACTATGGTCATTATTAGTGAAATGGAATCAAGACATAAAAAATACAATTTGTGAGTTTGATACACAAATGCTATAGAGGTCACTATCTACACCAGTGTTTCTCAACAGATATGACATGAGGGCATCACCATAGGACGACAAACCATGACCCAAAAACAAATGCAAGTTATTTATATTATAAAATACTGGAATCACCCACAAACTATTGTTGAATAAACATTAAATCAAATCAAATATTAAAAAGTCTCTGTAGGAGCCATTATCGTCTTTTCCTATGTGTATTTGCATTAGTTTTGTTTATTTACTTTTGGAAGCATTTGACCTATATTTTCTGGGGGGAGGCGGGGCTTTTTGGCCACACAGGTGCCAGTACATTGGCCCTCATTTATCAAAGTTGTGCAGAGAATGGTGTATATTTTCGGTGTAAAAACAATCTTTTACTAAATCATTTTAACACAGTACATTTCATTAAATTTAAAACACAATAGCCCACTTTGCAATTAATGTCACGCAGTCAGACAAACAAACACCAGCTGTGCCATATTGTGGCAGATCATACCTGGTGAAAATGAGGGACTGTTTATTGCTAGTTGGATAAGTCAAAACACTGTTGAGAGTCGGGTTAGAACTCCACTGAAATGAGGAGTCAGGGTACTTGGTTGTTCTTTAATGCTTGGCCAAAGAGTGTGCGTTTTTTCTGCATTAAGCAGGCTCCGTAGTGTGTCTCTCTCGTCTCTTCCCTGTCCTCAAACATGCTGCTGCCTCTGCTGCGCGCTGGTGGGCTAGGCTCCGCCCCTTAAAGGGCCAGCATGCCAGTCTGTTCTGCAGCCTTTTCCTCACCCGGCTTTGGAAAAGTGATAAAAAATGTCCCCTCCGACATCCGATGTGGGTATCAAGTCCGATTGCTCAGCCCCCAACAGCAGTGCTTGATTCCTTTGTGTTGGAACAAAACTACAACTTTGTGTGACTATCGGAATGACTCATAAATGCAAAATGCGCGCTTGTTTGTCTGAGGAGACTTCCCAGAATGCATTGCGACGTGACGTGACGGTCTATTTTTAGCAACTGTGAAGTACGCTATTCTAAAGCAATTTGTTTGTTTTTTTTCATCAAATTGTGTCTAAACAAGAAAAACTAAATTGAGACCAAAAAAAACAAGGCTACAATGGAACTAAATCAAGAAAACTAAAATGAAACAATATTTTTAAGTTACCATGTTTTTGTTTCAGGCTGTGGCATCTTGGTCAGACAGAGGATTTTGTGATATATAGCGGTTTATTGTATGGATATTGTTGCATCTCTAATTGCTATGGAGAGATATTTAGCAATATTGTGCAGCCTTTGACAAATTCAAGCTACAAAAGTAGAACAATTGTAGCATACAGCTACTTCAAAATGAATACTCTCTTAAAACAAAAAGGTTATTTTAATAATAAAAACTAGATTAAATTATAACCATGTCCCATCAATTCGCAATAATGATTAGTTTGGACAAATGTGTGTCGCATTGAGAACAGCCCATTAGAGAGACACTTTCATTTGCATCACAGATAAGAGCTACCGCCACGAGCAGACTTTGGCACAAGAGGAAAATCCACAATCATAAGCCCTCTGACCTGTCTGATGGTATGGGATCTGACTCATAGCACGGCTGATTAATTCAAAGAAAAAGCCTTATGTTTTATAAATCTATGAACTGCCCTATACACAGTTGCATTTTCAGAAAAGTAAAAACTTTATATTAAAATGATGGCATGATGAGAGACACAAATTGCATGCATTCATGTGGACTGCCTTTTGTAAATTTTTCAAGCAAGCATTTTATGTCCGGATGAAGTTGCACAATGTCAGCAGAACAGGCCATATAGAATAACTGCATAAGCACAAGACTTGCCGTTGGTCATAACAAAAAGCTCATTTCATACACTGCGCTTCGTCTTGTACCACAAATTATCGTGTGGGGAAACTGTGCTTCTTAGTTCGGTTATGCCCTGGACTGATTCTCTGTAGTTGCAGAGCTGACAAGAACTTGTTCAATATTATTCAGCACGGTCAATACCATGAGGGCTCCAACCAGGGCTCATTGGTGCTTCTTCCTTGATACAGTTGTGCTCACAAGTTTACATACCCTGGGAGAGGTTTTGTTTTTTTGGCAATTTTTCAGAGATTATGAATGATAACATACACACACAAAAAACACTCATGGTTAGAGGTTGTGTGAAGCCTGTTTGTTTACGTTTTTCAAAATCATGAAGACGGCAGAAAATACTGAAAAGTCCCGATCAGAAGTTGACATGATCGGCAACAACTGCCTGAAACAAAAAAAACTTCAGCTGAAATACAGGGCTCTATGAAAAATGGCAAAAAAACAAACAAATATTCTTTCAGGGCATGTACACCGACGAGTACAACTGTATCTGAAAGCATTAATGCTAAAGTTTGGATTACATTACTGGATCCATGTGAACAAAAGAAAATGCAAACGTCTTTGTTAATGCTTAACCTTTGTATTTAGTGTATGAGCAAAGTTTTAGCTGAAGCATTTCACACACTGGGGTCACTACTGTCTGGAAACTAGAGAACAACAGCGTTTGGTGAAAACCCCATTTGTCATCAGAGGCCTGACTTTACCTTGTACTTATCTACTTCTGAAGATAATTATAAATAACAGTGTGCTAATTATGCCTTGGTGGAAACCCTGGCTCAGCAGCTTCCTCCGGCTAGTTTAATCAGACACAAGCAGAGTTCAGCAGCATCAAGAAGAATGGAGGCAATGAGTGGAAATCGCTTTAGAAAATAGACAGGGTCATGTTGTAGGATTGTAATTCAAGATGTGTAGAGAACAGAACTGCATATTAGCAAAAACAGGGCAAGAGTATCTATCGACACACTGCTTCACAATATTAAATATATTACCAGATAGTACAAAGAAGACATGGCATATTTTAACAAAATAACCTCACTGTGGACTAAAAAATATATTTTGAAATTGATTTGATTAGGAAATGAGAATGAGTATAGTGACTTTATTATCTGAATAATTTACTTAAACAGAAGTGCTTCTAGGCATTTCCCTCCTACTCAATTAGATTGTCAAGGCTCTTCACACAACACCATCTAATTCTTAGCCTGGCACAGACTCTGAACTGTACCAGTGTAGAGTGGCTCTTTATCACAGAACTAGAACCCACAGGAAAAAAAGTGATTGAGTAAATATCTTCTGGGCCAAATAAAACTTAAACCTGTTTTTGTTGACAACAAAGTCTTGCTCTGGACTTTATTTTCATATTGCCATCAGTAAATACTAGTAGCTTCCATAGTCGAGTGTGTCTGGTTCCTTCACACTGTCTTAGAGTCAAGTGTGAAGCCATGTGCAATTCGGGCTGGACTAAAAAAGAGAGGCTTGAACAAAAGGAGGATTAGTGTGGGTGCTGGCAGTGTGGTCCACATGAACAAAAAGGGCAAAGAGGTTGAATGATGGAGCGTAATCAGCCTTGTGAGTGCTCAGTGGCACACTGGGGAGCACGGAGCTGTGGGAGAGGCAGCACTTACAAAGGCAAAACTTCAAGGGTTAAGTGCACAGGGCTGAAAAGACTGAGAACAGTAGACTACAATGCATGATATGAGACAAGTGCAAGAGAAATAGATAGACAACAATATATAGTCACAAGAGAGAAGAAGTAAATGAGTAGGACTAACGTCCTCTCATGTCACAAGACCACCATTTCATACTCATTGATGAACAAAACAGAAGCTTCAACTGCCCAGTCATTGCTAGTGGTTCCCAGTGCATTGGGTGATATCCCCGTGTGTATATGGATGTGTGGTGTGATGCCCAGGACTCATGGAGCTCTCCAACATGTAATCAAACCAGCGACTCTGGTGCTCTCTTAAAATCACTGCAGGGCACAGACGTGACAGAAGTCTGGAGGAAGGGCTGAACCATTTGGGCAAAATATCTTGAATACATCAGAAGATGCCTCTAATACGGTTGCTCTTCACACAGCTGTGGCTTTCAGCCGGGAGCTGATTTCGTCAGACGGTACCCAACCTTCACCGGGTATTTTGACCCTTAACTCAGTTTGGCGGGTCAGCAGTGGTGGCCAGTTTGTCCTCATCAGCCCTAGGCTTCTAGCCCCCCTCCTCACTTTTATGCCACAACCAACAAGAGGCTCTCTCTGCTGCCTCTCCAATCCTGCGAACAGCAGTCTTCCGTTCACTGCCCGGTACTCCAAAAGCAGTGAGTGTTGACCACACAGACTGAGCTGGGAACCCCCTACATTCCACCTCCACCGGAAACAACCAAGCTTGCCACCCTTTCTCCTTACACTCCCTGATATGGTCTTGGTATTTCAGGGCCTTCCTTTCATGGGCCTCATCACAATCCTCTTCCCATGGGACCGTCAACTCAACAAGGATGAGCATATAACTATGTCAGGCCTCAAATTGGTAAAAACAATGAATGGGAATGTCAGCCTCTTTCCTAGGTCTGCTCTCAGTTCCAACCCTTGTGCCGCTTGAAGGATGTTACCCTTGGCTATCCTTGTACTTGTACGGCCCGAACGAACTGCAGTGATGGTACATGCCGCTTGTGTGGTTGATGCAGTTTTTTCCTGGCTTGCTCCAAAATATCTACCATCACCATGAGTACCTTATTGTGCCGCCTCCGGTACCTTCCCTGAGTGAGTGCCTTGTGACACCCAGTCAGGATGTGAGCAAGCCTCTTTTCCAACATAGTTTGCACAGTGGGTCTTCACGCAAGCCCCACCTTGCCAGGTTTACAGGAGATGGCAGTGTATCATACACAGATCTCAGGAGGAAGCTTATTCAGAATGGCTCCAGCCTCCAGAGCTCGGTCCACAAAACTTTCCTCCTTGGAAGTTTCCACATAGTCCAAGCTCCTTGGGTTGTTAACTCAACGGCTCTAGTCTTCCGGGCCCCATCTTCCTGGAGCCTGACTTCCCCCTGAATCCTGTCGCGCTTTTCTCTGCCACTTGCCTTGCCCCACTCCGGGAAGGGAGAGATTCCCAGCCCTTGCCGCCCTATACAGACATTGCCAATTATGTCTTTCAACTCCGGGGAGCTCTTTGCCTGTTTAACCACAGTATCTGCAGGCAATTTGCGGCATGCCCTTGTTGGTACACCCGCGTTGCTGACCAGCTCATCTTTGGAGTCCCTGAGCATCATTGTCACCCAACACTTTGCCACTTAAAACGTGGTAGTTGGAGCTGGCCCCCCCTGATGTGAAGCTCCATTGGTGTGAAGCTGGGAGGGATGCCTAGCCACTGCCTCAGATGCTTATTTACTCTCCTCTCACCGCCTTCCACCGCAGTCATTGGTATCTCATAGACTGTGAGGAACCACATCAATCTGGACAGCAGCCCATGCTGGTAAATCCAGGACTTGAATTTGCCTGGGAGCGAGCCACTCATCTGCTTGCTTCTCGGTCATGGTCATGTTATTTCTGTCAGTGAGGGTGTCATCATACCACTTCCCCAGGCATTTGATTGAGTTCTCAGTTATTGTTGGGATGTCTTCACCTTGGACTTGGAGTTTGAATGCATCAGTCACCTTCCCTTTCCTTATCCCCATACTGCGTGACTTCTTGGGCTTGAAAACCATCCTCGCCCATGAGGCCACCTCCCCCAGAGTTTTCAGTACCCATCTTGCCTGCACATGTGATGTGGTTGTTATGGTAAGGTCGTCCATGAATCCTCTTATAGGGGGCTGCCTTCCTCCTGCTGCAGTCGTTGGTTCTTGGCCTCTGGTGCAGCAGGTGTACTCAGGAGGTTCATTCCCATCATGAAAAGGATGGGGGAAACTGTACAGCCAGTCACTATCCCTTTCTCCAGATCCTGCCATGTGGTAGTAAACTTGGCAGTTCTGAAACGTAGCTTGAATGCGCCCAGATAACTGTTGATCATCTGCATGATCTTATTAGGAATGTGGTAGTGCTGCAGGGCCCTATTGATGCCCTATGTCAAATTAGTCATTTGTTCTTTGCTGAAAAGTATTGTAATTGTGCTCAGATAATGATGTGTTTTCAATCAAAATTAAGTTAACAGTGCGCAGTGTAGGGCTGGGCAATTTGGCCTAAAACTTTTTTGTTTTTTTAATTCGAGTTTCTATTTGATTTTTTTTTAAGCACTTAAAATTACTGCAGACATGCACTTTTGACCTGGGGGAATCAGAGTCCTGCAGTTTTTTTTGTTTTTTTTATTCAGATGTGATATAAATAATAATTAAATAATATTTTCAGCTGGTCCTTAAGCTGTTTAGGCCCCACTTCAAATTGGGCGCTCTCAGCAATTGCTCAGTTAGCCCCCTTCATAGTTATGGTCAGTTGATGCCGCAATAATGTGATTGACAGGAAAAACAAACAAATTACAGTACAATATGGAATTCAATGATATCTGATTGGCCCTCTGGGCCAGGTGAGCCGGCCTACTACAGGCCTCATTTATAAACTCCTGGCTACGGCCCTGGTGACACAGGCGTGTAAGCCATTATTATTATTTATCAGGCTATAGTCCTGTATGGCGTTGTTCAATTTTAATAACAGTACTCATTGTTATTATTATTATATTTTTTGTGCTGTCTATAGTATTTTCCTGTCTACAATATATGCAGACCGCGAGCAGCTATCGTCGACCAATTTCGGCCCATGACCCAAAATGAGTTTAGCACCCCTGCTGTAGTCTATACAGTATGTGGACAGTTATAAAAAACTGCTTCATTATGAGACATGAGCAGAGCTATCTATGATCCGTTAAGCATGATTCATTTTGAATTCTGCCCAATTTGTCAGCAATAATGAGCTTTTACCAACTTCTTATGACATTCATGTACGTGCAGATTGATATGGCCCCAGTGAATCAATGTGACCAAAAATGATTGTACTCCCCTGCAGCCGACTACAGTGTCATATAATACCTCACCTCATATAATGCTGAAATGATAGTCCGCCTTGCTGCTAGGATTGTGCAATTCATACAATGTTTTAATCAATCGCGATTATTACAACTTACAAAATATAATAGAGAAGTATTTCAAAATCATCAGGAATCGTTTTTTTGTTTTAGTTCATCAAATAGTGTCAAAGAAAGAAACAATGGGGACTAAAATAACCTTTAAGTAGAAAGAAATGTATAAAGTCTTATTAATGAATATGTGACAAATAATTATATGAAAAATCGCGATTTCAATTATTGCTGAAATAATCAGGATGATATTTTTCCCTATAATTGAACAGGTCTATTTGCTACTATCCTTTCTTTACCGTCAAGCATCCTTTTCCAAACAGACACCGTGCATCATAGACCTCTGCCTAGTTAAGCTAATACCATCAGTAAATTCAAGTGCATGTTCCACACAAGAACACCTCATCTTAGAATATAATTTGTCAGGATGCCCCATTTGCAGAAAAACTAGAATGCTGCTGGTGTCAGGGCTTGATGAAGGAATTTACTTTGCGCAAATATATTAAACCCCGCACAAAGCATGTCAATGGGGTCCCGTCACTCTGTTACATTTTAATTACAGCAGTCTCTTGTCGTCGACCTCTATGAGCCTTATTAACACTTGGTCTTCTGTGTGGAGGTAGCTTTGTGAAAAATATCATTAAATATTGCAGGCACCAGCATATTAGAGTTGCTATGGAAACAAAAGGTGAAAATGATTAAGTGCAAAGTGTTACAGTAACTTCAGGAGCTATTTGGTGAGTTTGAAATTGAATGTCACATGTCACTAAGGAAATCCGCCTTGTTCGGGCAAAACTGTCAATACTCTACAGCAGTGGTTCCCAACCTATTTTGTCTTGCGTACCCCCTGGGCCTTTTATTTATATTCCAAGTACCCCTTTCCTCGATGGTTTTGATGATTAGTTAGAAAGTGGATGACTAAAACTCCTATTTATCAGTAAAAAGGCTATTCTTTGAACATAATAATCAAAAATACTATTCAATTTGATCTTATTTTTGTATCCGAAATTATTCCAAGTACCCCCTTCTTAGCACTAGCGTACCCCCAAGGGTCCCCGTACCCCTGGTTGGGAAACACTGCTCTACAGCACTGGTTCTCAACCTGGGCGTCGGGACGCCTATGGGGATCGCAAGATAATTCCAGGGGGTCCCCAGATCATATTGAACACATATTTTCTATGTAGTTCAAATGGAAAACATGGAGTCGCGAAACACCAGCAGCAGTCCTCACTCTTTTTCTTGTGAAGCCCTGCCAGGTGACTTTTGTTGTGATTTTGGGCTATACAAAATTAATTGAATTGAATAATTTTGGAGGTCGCAAGCAAAAAAGTTTGAGAACCACTGCTCTATAGCAGGGATCTCCAACAGGTAGCTCAGGAGCTTCCAAGTAGCTCGACAAAGGCGTCCTACATTTCTGCATACGCTTAATACAGGGCTTCCCAACCTTTTTTGGCTGCGACCCCGGGACCCTCCGCTGTAAAAAGTAAATGTCTCTTGTAATAATTTCAAGCGGCCACACATTAAAAATATATAATAACTATAGTGTATTTATTTTGCCCCAGCAGCATTGACGGATGGATGAAATGCAGAGGACAAATTTCCCTACGACAACAATAAAAAGTTTACCTTAACCTGAATTCACAAATATCTGCTGTCCTAAACTAAACAGTATATTAAAAACAGTGTGATTTTTCTTGAATTCATCTAGCTTAACAAGGAGCTTAACAACTAGTCTCTAGCTCTAGAAGAAAAAAATATGAGTCTGCAAATAAAGTGACAAGAACACAGCTGATATCCATGGTAATGGGACAGTCAGCTGTTCATGAACTAAAGTGGACAGAGATCGATAAAAATATTTATCTTAAAGTTCAAAATGGCATAGTTAAACCAAACAGCCTTTTGGTCAGCACCACTCCCACTGACATCTACACGCCATCTTTCACCTGCCAGACCTTTATAAATATTGCATTGTGTTACTCTGTATATCTGAAAGCTAACAATGTGTTTTGATGTGGCTGTATTTTGTGTAGCGCAGTAATAAAAAGTGAGGAAAGCAGGATAAATGAGCAGTTGGCAGCTTTGGGAGTTCAATTTTCTTTTTCAAATAGAGATTGGCAGAACCACTATAAATATTTAGTAACATACTTTATGTAAAACATGAGTTACCAGAGTTGATGTACACAACGAGCATTTCTGTTCAACTCCCATGGAAGCGTACAGTACAAACGTTAGGAAAGTGTGCCCTCTGGTGGTGTGCCCAAATCATTACACACACACACCAACAGTATATTTCCCACTGAAACGATTGACTAAAAATAAATGCTCTGCACATACCTAGTAATAACTCGAGGTGAGCAGCTTTGGTGGCGTCCCATGCACTCAAGCGCTGCACAGTAGGATCCCAGGTTTGGCTTTAGTCCGGCCTCTTCCAGCAAAATAAATATGCGGCCAATGTGATTCAAGGTGCCCTGGTGAGGACAACATGAACACAGTAAGGTCACCATCACACGCGGCGCTTGAGATGAACACAGACTAATTTGGTGAATGCAGGTAGATTTTAATTTTGGCTAGAAACACACTCACTCTAGATACTTCCTGTCGGGCAACATATTTTGAGTACTTCTAATCCCTTGTTGGAGGGATTTTGTTGGCCTATCTAGTAATTCATCATGATAAGAGGGTGGAGATTGAAAGAAAATAGACAGAAATATTATTATTATACTATTATTACAATGACAACATGCAACTCATCCAAAACAGAGATTCAGTGAGAGGTCAGGAAGGAATATTGGGCCTCATTCATGAATATTTAAGTACAACTTAGGAGAAACTTAAGAAAAACTTAAGACTGATTCACAAAGCGTTCTTAAGAAGACAAAACTGTTCTTAAAAGAGAGATGATTTTTTTTGTGCGTAAGAGTCCTCCTGACTGTTCTTAGGATTTGTTCTTCCAGAAGAGCTCTTTCAGCTAAAAACAAATTTTGTGAATGCCAAAAATGTTCTTAAGTCGGCCTTAAGAACAAATTTGTTTGTAAGTTTGTTTCGTGAATGAGGCCCAATGTTATTTAACCATGTTTTGTGTTTGTATGAATCAAAAATAGTGAAAATGGCCAAATCGTTGAGGTTTCTCACACTACGCTCACTCAACAGGTTTTAAGCTTTTCCTTAGTCTCGACATTTTAATTTAAAGTACTCAAATTAAAAACAATATTACGATATGCAAAAGACACTGATACTGCAATTCGAATGAAAAGAAGAACCTAACTCACCTTCTTTGCCCAGGCCCTCATCATGATGTTATAGATGTCTGTGTTGAGATGTCTGCGCCTGCTCCTGACCCTGTGCTGACTGAGCAGGAAGCAGTGTCCGCGGTCGATGTCTCCCACAAACACACAGGCCTCTAGGAACGAGTGGATGCTGTGCCTGATGTCTGGACACGTCTCATTGTCCTGAACTGGCTCTGCCGCTGTGTTTGCAGAAGACCATCGTCTCAGCTGTGCGTTCAGGCTCTTCTCCAGCTCCTCAGCTTCAGCCAATACAGTTGCTCTCCCCAAATCAGTTGATATACTTCCAGTTAGCTCTTCCTCGTTCGCGTTTAGATTTATTAGTCGATTTATGTTCCCTTGAGAAAACTTTTGTGCTAATGTGGCAGTTCCAGCAGCAGTGGCGGAGGTTGAAGAGACAGCCGCACGGATTTCCTCTGAGAGCTTCTTACGATTTTTCTTTTTCTTCTTTAAGGGAGCAGTCTTTTTAGCAGTGGGAGATATAATTTTATGTGATGTACCGGGAAGCATTTGGCTGCCTTTGTCCTTAACCCCTTTCTGTATTTTCTGTTGTAGATGTTGCTCGTTCTTGAGTTTGTTTTTCCTCTCCTGAGAAAGTTTCTCCATCCAGCGACTGGGCATGGATTTTGAAGAAGACTTTGACTTGCTTGATTTTGGCTGGTCTGCTTTTGCCTGAGTGTGAGCTTTGGGACCTTTAGCAGATACAGTCCTGGTTGTTCCAGAGGAGGGAGATGAAACAAACTCAACTTTCGCATGTTGGACATCTACAACGTCAGACTGGAGCTGCTGGATTCTGGCTTCAAGTACTGAAGGAAATAACACAAACGGGACAATTATTTTATGTTGCTGTGGAGCATATCAAAATAATAACTGTATTTGGTGAGACTTTTATCTCAGGGTTATACTGATCATTTTTATTTAAATTACTTATTATGCTCAATTATGAGCATGTGGGGTTTTATAGCAAGAGATTTACAGCTAATCCTGGCTGTAACAGCTCATTGTTCATCACGGCACAAGCATCATTACTGATGTGAAGATATGCAGTGTTGGGGAATAATAAATACATGTATTTAAAATACGTATTCAGAATACTCATTTTGAGTAACTGTATTCAGGTACAAATACTCTCTCATTTGAGGGTATTTCGAATACAGTTACTTTTCAAATACCAAAGGAATATAGAGACAGAGAGAGGGGAAGGAGAGAGAGGAGAGGGAGGGAGGGAGGGAGGAGAGAGACAGAGAGGGGAAGGAGAGAGGAAGGAGAGGGGAAGAAGAGAGAGAGAGGAGAGAGACGAAGGAGAGAGGAAGAGGAAGGAGAGAGAAGATGAAGAGAGAGGAAGGAGAGAGATAGAGAGGAAGGAAAGAGGAAGGAGAGAGATAGAGAGGAAGGAGAGAGGAAGGAGAGAGATAGAGAGGAAGGAGAGAGGTAGAGAGGAAGGAGAGAGATAGAGAGGAAGGAGAGAGGAAGGAGAGAGATAGAGAGAAAGGAGAGAGGGAGAGGAAGAGGAAGAGAGAGAGAAAAAGAAGAGAGAGGAAGGAGAGACAGAGAGAGGGGAAGGAGAGAGGGAGAGGAAGGAGAGAGAGAAAGGAAAGAGGAAGGAGAGAGATAGAGGCAAAGGAGAGAGGGAGAGGAAGTAGAGAGAGAGAGAGAGAGAGAGAGAGAGAGAGGAAGGAGAGAGAGGAAGGAGAGAAAGAGAGAAAGGGGGGAGAAGAAAGAAAGAGACAGACAACAGTTGGTTTAAAAGTGTTGCTACATATTTTTAATCTTTCACCATATTTACACAAAAATATAAAGCAAATCAAGGTGAAAGTGTCTAAGTA
>OMNZ01051638.1:9244-22608 GCA_900303255.1 Lesueurigobius sanzi
CATGTAGTTTTAAAGAACCTCTGAATTAATTGCCTAAACTCACTGCATATTTTTAATTTTCTTTATTTTTCCGTAAGCCATATTTTTCTTTCTCTCTCCATAGCCTTCAGCAGAGTCAAACTTTTCACATTTAATACCACCTCAGAGATAATACGTCTTTCAGAGTACAAGCAGATCTAAATCAGGATATATGAGCACGTTACCAGGTCCAAACTTTGGCTGCATTAGGCCCAAACTAGGGTTTACCATCAAAGGTGACGGTTCTCTGTACTGGGTTCTTTTCGTGTTGAAGATGTTTCGCCTCATCAGCAACTACCTACAGTATTTTCTATCTCCAGGCTGGACTTGCACTGATTTAGTGAGGAGGGGATTAAATTGTTATTCCATTCATGTTTATGAACAAGTTGAGATTAGCGTTTTAGCTGCAGAGGAGCCTGTTGACAGATGGTATAGTTTAGGGCTGTACCTTTGAGAACCTGGCGATACGATACATACCTCGATACACAGGTCACGATACGATCCGTACCTCGATACAGAGGTCACGATACGTACCTCGATACACAGGTCATGATACGATACATACCTTGATACACAGGTCACGATACGATACGTACCTCGATACACAGGCCACGATACGATACGAACCTCGATACACAGGCCACGATATGATACGTACCTCGATACACAGGCCACGATACGATACGTACCTCGATACAGCGCCTTCTCAATACAATTTGACACTGTTCGATACAATTCAATAACAAAACATATCTACTTACTCAAAAAACTGAACTCTGTGCATTATCTTTAATTTATTGAAGAATAAAGAACATAAAGTACATTTTGGTTAAATACTTGCAACATAAAGTGTTCAGAATAATTGTTCGGACACAGTGTAACTGAGCTCAAGGTTCACAATACAAAAGCTTTTACATTTTTCCATGATTTTTTCCCCAGTCTTGCTGCCGTCTAACTCCTGGCAGGAAGAACGATACTAAGAGCCACAATATCGATACTGTATCTTTTTAAATTATATAGATACGTATTTAGGTATCGTATTTTGAGCACTCCCCTTGTATAATTTAGAATTTGATATTTTCTTCACCCATCGGTGTTGTCTTTTGGCCAGATGATGTACTGCATGGAACGCTCGCCATTGGTAATTTATTTACTGGTAAAACCTCAGCCTGCCATCATTTATCCCTTTTATTACCCCTTATGGGATGCTGCTGTCAACATCCCATAGAAAATATCGGTAATTCAATGTTTTCCTTTACTGTTACTACCTTTTGTGTCAATTCAACTCCACACACACAGTAATGTTCGACTAAGTGAAGAGGCCGTGTTGAATGATCATGTAATAATACAGCAATGATTATGTTTCCATTTCAGACACAGCCGGGCTTACCTCCACGCGCTGTTCAAGAGCGACACGGCAGCTATGCACCACATCACCATTCATAACATCAGCTATCAGGTCAGTATACTTAATCAATGTGTCAGCTGTAACCTTACAATAAGCTGTATTTATTCTTGTGTGGCTATGCACTAAGAATTCTGTTTAGAAAGCCTGCTCTGAATAATTGAAAAGCTCATCCTCGCTATGTTTGCTTGTTGGGTTCGGTTTTATTGCCTATGTGCCATATTGGATTGTGTTTACATTCGCTAAACTCATTTTTATCTCCAGAAGCTGTTTTATCCAGCATTATCAAAATGATGGTACTTTTTCTGACAGAGACGGTCACGTTAAAAGGCCATTATGCAACATCTTTCTACTTTCATACTGTCAGGCCAAATTGTGGTTATTGTTCAACTATTTGTGGCCAGTCAAATGCCTCCAAATGGCATTTAATAGACGCTGTTACACGGCTGTCTTGCTCTATGGACGTTTCATCCTGCTCTCTGTATGTGTAGCTGAATTACCGCTGACCCCGTGCACGCAGGATGCACTGCTTAGATGATTTCCCATCGGAGATCAATAAACACATCTCTGTCTTGTGCAGCTCACCCTGATGCGCTCTGTTCGCCAAAGCATCGTGGAAGGCCGTTTTCCCGAGTTTATACAAACATTCATGAAGAGGATGTTCCCTTCTGCGGACAAGTATCCCAGCTGGGCTGTGGACGCCCTGGCATCTGTCAACATCACGCTGGATTAGGGGCTGTACCGGCCCAATCTGTGGGGTACTGTTTGAGTTTCCAGCTACGGACACCATTTTGAGGACTTGGAGAAGCTTGGATTGTTATTTTCCATGGCAACCTTTTGTAAAAATCTCTTGAGAACCATGGATAGGAGGTTTTTATGTAATATTGTAACCTTTGAACAAAAAAAAAAAATCAGACTTATCATGCTCGAAACATCTTTACTTCCTGGCTTCTTAGTGTAGAACAATTTTTCAAGTAGACAAAGATTCTTAAGCCTTCATCAGTTCAGGTGAAAGGTCGTCAATACTAAATCAACTCTTTATAGATGACAACTTTTATAGATGACAAATTTTTGTCTTGCGATGGAAAACCCCTGTACAACTGACCGCTGCCAAGACACTTCATCAATCAGTCATCAATAATATAATCTGATGAAATATTTTTTAGTTTTTCCTTTTGGATAGTCAAAGACATGAATGATTTAGATATATTTTGGTAGCAACATCAGTGCACATCCTTGTCCTGAGCTGCTATAGCCCAAGGCCTTTTGGCTCATAAAGGTAGCTTCATTTTTAAGAATTGTTTCATGAGTTCCTGGACCCAGTCATTAACAAGAATAATCAGTTTAAATATTTGTGGACTTTTGTGTTTTGATTATTTTAAAATATAAATGATTCAGATATTTGTTGACCGTCAAGAGAAACAAAAGTGAACTATTACCAACCGCTGAGCTGCTTCAACCCACTTTAAATTCTGGTAGATATGTGGATCTAGACCAGGGGTGCCCAAAGTCTTTTACACGGAGGGCCAAACTGGAAAACTATCAGCGAGAAAAGGGCCAAACGCAACACTGTTTTCACATGAAGAAAGTTTAACCAAATTTAACTTAAAATTTAAATTTGAAAATGAAATTTAACCAGATCTATGATTAAAATACCCTTTTATAACTGTGCTATTGAGTATTGGTGTCCTTAGTAGTGCTAGTAATAGTCTATTCCAGGGGTTTTCAACTGGTTCTGGCCCCGGGACCACCATTCATGCGTGTATGCAATATAGGCCTATTTCTCTGTATAAAAGAGGGCTATATACTTTATTTTACAATGCTTTGTGTTCTCAAATGTTTAAAATAACAAAAGTAGAATTATTAAAAGAGATATCTCAATTTGATATTCATTAATATTCAATATGCAGCGGCCCTTGTGCATTTTTAGTAGTTAAACTGGATAGCAAGTCACGGACCACCAGCAGTACTGCCACGGACCACCAGGGGGCCACGGACCACTGGTTGAAAACCCCTGGTCTATTCGGTCAAATTAATCAAAGTACACTGCCAAAAGTTACATCTTCATAAGTGAACATTTTTAGGTTTAAGTAATTGTGACGTGACAAGCAAAAAATGTCAAAAGAAATAGATTGTTGTTATTTTTTTTCCAAGTAAAATTAAATGTATTTCCTAATTTTTAAGAGCAAAAAATATTTACTCCTATTATATGTGCAATAAGATGTTTTTTTTTTTCTTATTCCAAATGTACAAAGCCTTATTCCATCGACAGATAAATGTTTTTTCCTGCTCAAATTATTTTCTTCCAAGAAAATTGAATTTATGTTTCGATTAGTTTTTGCACTGTAGATACTCCTCACAACCTCAGCACCATCCCGAGGGCCAAATGAAACCCCTTGGAGGGCCAAATTTGGCCTCCGGGCCCCACTTTGGGCACCACTGGTCTAGACATTAACAAAAGTAATCTGAATCTTTTTTTGTTTAGTCATTTCTATCATTATTGTTGTGAAGCGGTTGCACTGTAGGACATAAAAACCTCCCATTACCATTTTAACTAGGGATCAAACGGTGACGACTTTTTTATGCATTTTACTGTTTTATTTGTATTGGTCTTTTGATATAAAAAGATGATGCCAAAATTGTCCTCTGAACCATTTCGTCTTTCATTCCAGTCATAAAACTTGTCTTTAGCGTACGTATTATGGCACGACGCGGCTCAGTGGGGTTTAAATGGGCTTAAAGACATAAACTATCAGCTCCCATTTCCTCACACACTTTTTGTTGTTACCATAGCGACTCAGACAGGCCCGCCCACTGGAAATGTTTGGCTTCCCTGTCATCCTCTGTCTCATTAGTGCAGGCTAAGAGCATCGCTGTGGGCTGTGGCATTTTGTTTTTACCCAAGGCAGATGGAAGATAAGCAATACTACCCCCCCTTTACCTTCATACTAGTGCAAAATTGAATTATCACATGTTTAAAATGGAAAATGAGTCTTTTAAGGGTGTATGCTTTTGTGATGTCCACCAGAGGGCAAAACATGAGGTACAATTACCTGTCTGTTCAGTGACAGACTGATTTGCTACATAATTCAGTTTAATTAACACAACTTGGAGCAGTGGTTTCCGGCTGAGGTGGATGCGTGAGCCATCGGGGCAACCATAACCCAAATAAACCTCAACATATGCTTCTTAATTTGACGCTTGCGGTTGGCATTCATAACAAGATTTTATTTTGGAGTGGATCATAAGGGTGGCAAACTGTTTGGCTTCAGCATTTTTGGCTGATGGGTGGTCATAATGTTAAATTTCACTACACATGCATGACTTTGGATAGTCTGAGGAAGCCAATACAGAAAGGATCAAACCCTTTATTTCAATCAGTTTAGTAATGGTTTATGGCTTATTTTTTATGCATGCCTTATAGTATATTTTTATACCTTTTTTCCTATTATTTATCATTATTACAAGTTTCATGTTGCACGAATGCACCAAAGAAAATTCCTAGTCTGTGAAACCTTCATTGACAAAGGCAATACATTCTATTCTCTATTCTGTTAGTTCATTTTCCATTTCCCTATTATTTTTCCCCTACTATTTTTACCCCCACGTTTCTCTTTGTCATGATCACATAACACGTTACAAAGCTCCTCAGTGGAGTGTGTGCAGCGGCCAATTGATCCTGGCTTAGAAAGTGTCATTAATATTAATTCGTGCGAGTTAATTTGAATAACACCTGTTGTCTGTGGCTTGGACTCAACAGTTCTGTTAAGCAGCATATTTGACTTTCATTAAGGCTGTAATGGTGACCTGAGGCTGCTCTAGACACATATTGAGTCCTTTAATATGCAACAGGCTAACCTTAAGTCTCTGCAGTCTCTTTCGATGAGAGCGTTATATGAAATGGGAACTAAAGGTGGAATGTTTTAGTAAGTTTGTTTTTGTTAGTTTTTCTTTTCTTTTAAGATTTATTTATTTTTTGGAAAGAGTACTGGAAGAAACTTTATCATACGTTTTATTGGGAGATGAGGTTAAGAAGCCACGCTTGCCACTATTGTGACTGACTGAATAAGAGATCACTTCTGGAACTTTTGCAGATTTGACCCCCGGGCCGTCGATTGCATGATGATCACAGACAGCACCCAGGACTCCCCCTACTGGTGAATAGAAAAGATGTTGTAAAACCCATAGAGGTATTTTAGCTTTCAGTCCATTTTAAGACAACATGGCAGCTGCCAGCACATAAGAATGAGAAGACACCCCACTGCCATTTGAGCACGTAGTACATAAACAACTACTTGCATTTTCTTTTTCATTAGCTGCTAAGTGTAAATGAGTGAGGAGATGTACAGTAAGTGTGACGTGCAAGTCTTGTTTGGGGAAGTACAAATGGAGGCGCACCAAATAATTGAAAGGATCCTCTTAAATCCAGTGTGTTTCATGTGAAATGGGAACACGCTGTGACTCCTGCCTCAAATTATCATGATCTTTGAGGCATGAAAACGTAATCAGTGCCAAAACATAATTAGCCTCAAATTGCGCGTGGAAGTGTGGCAGGTGTTCGTGAGCGCGCGCAGGCAGTCCATCACTGATCACTAATACCAATACAGCGGAGCGCTTATTATCATTTTCCATATGATTTTCATAAAGTGTCAATAGAGTATCCCCCCCTGATTGTTTCATATTCGCCGTCAGCGCGTCCGTGCTGAGCACGCGCTGGAGGCAGGGAGGATGTGAGCGCTGAGAGAGACAACCAGTTGCTCAGCTGTCACAGTCCAAGTGGAGCCTCCCCTGCGCACCCAAGGATGAAAGCAGTCGACCTGTTGCAGCAGCGGGGACAACAGGCTGCGTCTGCGGAGTAACTCACAGCAAGAAGTTTATTTCCTTAAGAAGAAACGTGGGCCATGAGGATGAGACCGATAATTGTACAGGATTTGTGTCTTCGAGTTGAATAGCAAAGGGGATAGGAGTGGAGTTGGCTCTTCACTGTAGACGTGCTATTCCCGGCAATTATTTCTCTGGGGTTTGAGGAGCAGAAGGAAGACCATGGTTGAACTGGAGAAGGATGTGCTCCCGTTGCCCCCTCGGTACCGATTTCGAGACCTGTTGCTCGGGGACTGGCAGGCCGACGACAGGTAAGAAGACTTTGAGCCTTTACGCACGGCGCGCGGTGAGGTTTGTGCGCAATGACCATCATCTTACTAATTACCCCTCCTTTTCTGTGTTTCTCTTTCTTTGAGATAACTTGGACAGTACTCACGATACTTTTAGTTTTTTTTTTGTTTTGTTTACGTGTGACAGATGCTGCAACAGGTTAGAGTAGGCTGGATTCTGATGTTTCAGCTTATTTTTAGCGTTTGAACTTCATCAACAAGCATGTCTGTAGATAGCCTTTCGTTGAAAATGGCTTTTGGGAAGGTCCCAAGTCCCTACAGACGCACCAAGTCTGTATGCCACTCTTCATGCCTCATTTCATATAAATGCCGAGATTTGCTGTGAACCATCTGCCACCTAGGTATGCAATTTCAGGGGGATCATCTCATGGTAATTAACCTTTGCTTACACCCCATTTGCAAAGCAGTCCAGGCGCTATGCAAGGCTTAATTTGGCATTTTGCAACATGTTATGGAAAACGTTAACCTCTATTTGACGCAAGATGTCTCACTTTGATGTCCAATTCCAGGAAGGTATAACACATATGCTTGTGTTGGACCCCAGTGTTCTTCTTGGAATAGGATAACGAAGGAGAAACTGTAGGAAAGGCTGAGCAGCAGGTCCAGGACTGGGAGGATTTGGAGGAGCCAATATTGCTACTGTAACTACACAACATGTTGCCATAGGGACACCAAATGAGGCTATTAAGTGGACACCCATTGCACCTTTGCACCTCGGAACATATAAACTCAAATGCTGATGATCATAGGAATTCAATTTCTCTGACCATTATTTTATGAAACTGTGCAAATGCTGTGTCCTAATCACCACACACACTCGTCTTGCATAACTTGTGCTCCTAAAATAGTGCAGACCATGTTTGACCACCAGATAGATAGCCGTTGAAATTGTGGCAAATGGGCCAAACTTTTTGAATTTGCATGGGGAAAACCTGTCTGTAAATGTTAATCTCCAGACCAGAAAGTGGTCATGGTTAGTGCTTTGGGGAGTTGTTGGATGGCTCAAAAATATTGGGCATAAAGATGTTACACAGCACACCGTTATAGCAATACTGAGAGCATGCACTTGTGTTATTCCCAAAATAGATATAGGCTGCATTTCCTTTAAGTCCTGATAATGCTTTGGCTAAACATTGCTTTACAACAGCATTCTTCAGATTGGCTGCAAAACGAAGCATTGTGGGCCATGTACTGTAGTTTCTTCTTTTTGGCAACAAAGTGATACATTTCAAACTGGCAATACAACAAATATTTTCTGTGAGGTGCTTATTAAAGATTCTGATATGCTTTAACCCTGGTTTAATATGCTTTTTCATTACAGCACATATGAATACAGGAGTGTCAAAGAGCAACACACAGGTCAGGGTTGATCAAGGGCTAAAGGGGAAAATCAGCCATTTGCCGTATACGAGGAGGATGAGTGATCGTGGCAGAATGCTTAATTATAGCCGAGTTGTCTGCCATGCTCCATTAATTTGGGAATATCCCTAATAGGAACGGCACGCTCTCACGGATCCACCTCCTATAGCCAACAGCATATAATTACATATCCAAGGAAACTGGCCGTGAAAGAGAAAACATGCCTCAAATGGCCATACTGTGTAGTGCTTTTTTTTTTGTCTTTACCTCACAGTGGCACCTCACACTATAATAATTTTGACATTTCTCTCTTTCAGATATATAGCGTAGCATAGAGCATAGATTTAATTGCGACTGTGCAAGAGAAAGAGGTTTCTAAAAGTGTGATAACATTATGTATAATTGAATGGAAACAGGACACACATCATTTATTTCATATATCTCATTCTACCCCTAACCAGAGCCAGTAAAAAGACAATTATCAAGAACAGTAGGACTACTTTCTTGGTGATAATGTGAAATGCATTACCTTATAAGAACCATGGCATTTTGATCGTATTGCTTTGTGAAGTATAAACCAAATAATTACAATTGTGATTCAGCTCACTGTGCACCTTCTATCCAGGAGCATTAGCATTTGAGAGAGGATTGAAATACAAACTGCTAAACTTATACAAGAAGCCCATGTATTTCAAAACATGTTTGCCCCGATGTCTAAACTACAGGGTTAGCAGTTTTTTTTTTTTTTTTTTATGTAAAGGTGGCCACACACTACAGGGTTTTTAGCCAGATTTCTAGTCTTAGGAGGCGTGGCTCAATAAAAGCTTTCTCTCATGGCATGGTCTGTGGTGGGACTCCTCATGTGTGTGTGTGTGTGTGTGTCCTCATGTCTGTCCTTAAGTGTGTGTTGTCTTTGCACAGATCTTTAGTCTCAAAAGATTAAAAATCCTCTAGTCTGTGGGCACCTTAATCTTGATTCAGTTGTGACAAAAATATTGACCCAATGGTAACTATGAAGTGTGAAGGCAATTTAGTCGATAAAAAAAAAAAAAAGCAGGAGGCCAATCTATGAAACAAATTACAGATATGAGTTTACATTTTGAGCATTTGATAATCTAAGCAATTTAATCTTTATTTGATGTGCCATATGTATGATGGTTAGGAACGGAAATGCAGAATATTCAGCTCTATACTACAATCAGGTGCGGCTGACATCTTTCTATCAGAACCAGAAACCTCACTCGTTTCATGTGTCAGCTGTCAGCACAGTTATGACACTGCAACGTACAGGACAATATGTTCTTTGTTGCTCACTTCAACTGTCAGCTGTCTTGTGTCCCATCATCACCATTTTATATTTTCAGATTTAAAGAATGTTGTAGGAAAAGCTTAGAATTTGCTACAAACTAAAGACTGGGGCTGTGTACCTTTGAGAACCTGGCGAGACGATACGTTCCTCGATACAGAGCCTTCTCGATGCAATTTGACACTGTGTTCGATACGATTCAATAACAAAACATGGACCTAATGCTCATTAGTTAATCGTGAACATATCCACTTACTCAAAAAACTGAACTCAGTGTATTATCTTTCATTTATTGAAAAATAAAGAACATCAAGTACATTTTGGTTAAATACTTGCAACTTAAAGTGTTCAGAATAATTGGTTGGACACAGTGTAACTGATCTCAAGGGGCCGGGTCGCGGAAGCAACAGTCTGAGCAGAGATGCCCCAGACTTCCCGATCCACGCACACTTCCTCCAGCTCTTCCTGGAGGATCCCAGGCCAGGCCAGCTTAAAGGCATTGTCTTTCCAGCGTGTCCTAGGTCTTCCCAGAGGTCTCCTATCAGGGGGGACATGCCCGGAACACCTCTCGAGGGAGGCGACCAGGAGGCATCCGAAACATATGCTTGAGCCACCTCGGCTGGCTCCTTTCGACGTGGAGGAGTAGCAGCTCTGTTCTAAGCTCCTCCCGGGTGACTGAGCTCCTCACCCTATCTCTAAGGGTGCGCCCAGCCACCCTGCGGAGAAAACTCATTTCGGCCCCTTGTATCTGCGATCTTGTCCTTTCAGTCATGACCCAAATCTAGTCAAGACCGGTAAATCGAGAGTTTTGTCTTTGGACTCAGCTCCTTCTTCACCACAGCAGTCCAATACAACCACCGCATCACTGCAGACGCTGCACCGATCTGTCTGCCAATCATGAACATGACCCCGAGATACTTGAACTGGAGAGGGCAGGCCACCTTTTTCCGGTTTGAGAACCATGGCCTCGGATTAGATGAGATCCTGTGGTTCCCACAATCTCAAGGTTCACAATACAAAATCTTTTACATTATTCAATGACTTTTTCCCCAGTCTTGCTGCCGTCTAACACCTGGGGAAAAGAACGATACTAAGAGCCACAATATCCATACCGTCTCTTTAATTATATTGATACGTATGCAGGTATCAATATTTTGAGCACACCCCTACTAAAGACATTACAGCCACAAGGGGTCAGTAAAGTAACAAATGGTGCTTGTCTTAAACGAGACGTAAAATCAACCTTTCTGAGCTTTAAGCCATGTTATAACATTATTTCTTCGTCAAAAACATACCTGGAGTAGTATTTCACTTCATTCAAGCAGTTTTGAGTAATCCTGGTCACTTTGGTTATTTCTTCCTCATTACTTCTTCTATGGTTTCCGTGCTTTGCTTCGATCTGTAACAATTGCGTAATTAGTCAAACCCGAAAGTGTCCCTGCATATAACCCAACATTGGAGCCGTTCTGAGCAGTGCTGCGCTCAGTGTTTACACCTTGGTGCCATTGAGTTGCTAGTCACTTTGTTGGATGAAAGAGAAATTGGATTTTTATTGAGTTATTCCCACTGCTGCCAGCACTAGTATTTTAGAGCATCTGTCTACCACTTATTGCGACATTATTTAAATTCATGAAATGTAAAATATCAATGCTGTTACCCCAAATACTGTTTTCAAGCCTCGTATGCAGCAGGACTGTGTGGCTAATTGTTTAGTTTGGAAACTATTTCTCAACTATAGGAAGATGGGGCCAAAGCTAATTACTTCTGCTACTAGAGGTCAATAAATAGTTGTGGCAGTTAAGCGTCGATGAACTTTACTCTATCACTTATACTCCGATTTATGATGCAGCTTGTGTTTGATTATAGCTGAGAAAATTAGACTACGGGGGCATCATCCGTTTCCTCCAATGGGAAGCACTGAAATATACATTCAGTGCTGTCTTTTTTGCGACCCAGTGGTTTCTCCATTCCTCTAGTGTCTATTGTTAGGCTACAGTCCAATCCTTTAACTCCCTCTTCCCTCTTTCCTCGACATCTTTCTGTTCTGATTGAAGTGTCTTTAAAAATCTCCCCCCGTCCCTCTCAGTGAAGTAGGCTACATCTTCCTCCCATCCATTAAACCTCTCTTATGTTGAGCAGTCTCCAGCACAGAAAGTATAGATATATGACTATATTCTAGGCCGTTCTAGCTTTTAGTGCGTGGTCATTATTTGAAGCTACTAATTTTTCAAGGCACTATTTTCACTTTCGATTGCCCCTAGGCGAGATTTGGCATTTGCGTCCTTTCATTACTCGCGGATATCAAAGACCTATATATCTACATTCACACAACAACTATACCTCTGATTTGTCGCCCAGGATTCATTTTCATGGCGTGCCTTCCAACTAATCAACCTCTCCCAGGTTTTGGTCAAAACATTTTATGATTGTAGCACCTCTATTTTCTATTCCTGATTGGTGGCTCTAAGAAGGTTGGGTTCACATTCAAAAGTTTGATGAGCAAAATGTCAGATGGAAAGCAGGGCCCAATATCTCGAATGGGGGTGGCACAATTTATGAAAGAAATGTCCAAAATAGAAAATTAACAAATGAATTCCCTTATGTTAACTAGTAATTGGATTCACAGAGTTTCCGTGTGTTTCATAATTCATGAACCAGGTAAAAACGGCTGCCACACTGCCCTCCGCATGGTAGACTCTTGGATCATTTTCGTTCTAGACTTGATGCTCGTTTGGCTTCTGTTGCTGTGCTGTGACGTCAGCTGCATACCTTCTGCATCAAACATATAGCTATAGGGTTGATGATACCCTCGGGAGGAATGGGTGCACTATGATGTCAACCACAGTCAGCTCTTGTAAGGGTTGAGAGTGGCTAACATGCAACGGATGTGGACAGTTAGCAAGTCGGCTACTCTGGTTTACTTTTTGGAGTTTCTTAGCCTGGTGTATTTTTACAATAGCCGTTAGCATTAGCGATCGGACATTGCAATTCATGAACATGGATCATTTCAACTGTTATCAACCCATCTAACTCATTTGTATGACGCGACTGAAAGCCTAGTTAGAAATCATTAATGGCTGTACAAAACCTTTGAGATTTTATTAAAGATAAGAAATAGCATGTAAAAGCTGCACCTGCGCTAAATGCTAAATCATTTCTGCTTTTATGAGGGTTGGATATGTGCCCAATGCCTACTAAACCTCCTCTTATAATATGCTAATGATAAATCACAGAAACATGCCATACCTTGCCATACTCTTAGATAAGGACTAGCTTCACCATTCATTTGAATGAAGATAGAAGGATCAACGGCACTAAAACAGACAGGTCCAGCTGTTAAACTTTTGGAGCCAAATTCCATATATGGTATGTGCAACGTTCTCATGGCAAAAAAGAGCAAGAAGGCACTTGATTGGTTATTTTTTTGTTAATATCTTGAATAACGTTGAAAATATTAAAAGACAAAGAACAGGACGGTGTAGCGTTTGGTAAAGGGCTTATCTCACCGGCCTGGAGAGTAGTTTGCAACCTCGCAGAAACTTGAGTCTCCAAGACGTCTCCGCGAAGTCCCCACGAAGTCTCCACAAAGTCTCCACAAAGTCTCAGCGAAGTCTCCAAGTTTCCAGGGAGTTGCGGGAGACAAGTTGGAGACTTGATTAAGTCTCCAACTCGTCTCCAACTCGTCTCCAACTCGTCTCCAACTCGTCTCCAACTTGTCTCCAACTCGTCTCCAACTCGTCTCCAACTCAACTTTTTCAAGTCTTCAACAGGTCTCGGAGAGGTCTCAATTCAGTTATGGAGACTTTGCGGAGACTTAGTGGAGACTTATTTTGAACGTGACCGGGGAGACGTGTCAACGAGGTCTCTGAGAAGTCTCAGAGACATTTCCGGGACTTCACCGCAACTGAATTGAGACCTCCCCGAGACCTGATGGAAACTTGGAAAAAGACTCCAACTAGTCTCCGAAAAACTCAAATATGTTTCAATTTCCCGCAACTCCCTGGAGACCTCCTGGAGACGAGGAGACTCCACAGAGACGTCTCAGAGACTCAAATCCACCCCAGGTTTTGAACTAGTCTCAATGGGAGGTGAATAGGCCCCTTAG
>OMNZ01051647.1:0-24809 GCA_900303255.1 Lesueurigobius sanzi
GCATTTGTATCAATTTCATAAGCTCGCAGGCTAGTTTTCTAGTATTTCTATGACAGTGACCCTGAAAAGAAAAGAAGAAAAGATATGTGTTAGGAAAGATCTTCCATGAAATTGTGTCACAGGAAGATCATTAAGTGTTGACGGGCCAACCCTAGCGTTATTGTGTCCCAGGGCTCTGGTACACCCTGGTTTAATCAGAAGGGAAAACTGTGGCTCTTAATGAGCTGAGGAAGGCACATTAATATTAGTTATCAAGTGAGTATATTATCATACTGTATGTCCTAATTATCATGTAGGAACCAAGGCCACTGCAATATTCAGACCATGTGAAGAATTAAAGTAAGAGTCCATAAGATTGCAATATTAGAGAAATGTTAAGCTCCCTCACCTCCTGATTAGCCGTGAAAGCCCCTCCTGGTTCCTCCACACTGGCTGCTGGGAAAAAAGCATGTGCAGATTGACTGATAGGCCGGCTCAGAGGAATATGACTTACTTTACAACGGAATTCAGGCCCATGCCGTCAAGTATACACATTCTATTCAATTTGTAATACATTTAGACTCACTTTACTAAGCTGAGGAAGGCAGATTACTATTAGTAACCAAGTGAGTCTATTATAGTATGCCCTAATCCAGGGGTGTCCAAACTTTTTTAATCGAGGGCCGCAAACTGAAGTGTATATGACATGGAAGGCCACAGATCAGTGGCAGTTCCCTCAAACATTCAACTGGATTCATTTCAATGTGCAGAGATAGATAGAAGTATAAACGTGCTTTGTTGAAATATGACTTTAAAGTTTAGTAGCGTCTGCGTGAGATCCGCATATTTTATTCCCTGGCTTGTCCCAGAGAGGATATCATCATATACAGTATGACGTACAGCATCTTGTTGTGGACTTTATGGACAATACCAAATATGTGAATATCTATGCATGGACACGTGGGTGAGATGAGCCAAGGGGAACGGAAAAAAGTGCAGCTGGGGTCATTTCCTGGTTCGCAGCTCAGTGAAACTTCATAAAATAAACATTGTAATGGGTGAGTTTGGTAATTTTTCTACTTTAACATGGTAGCTACGATGTAAATGGTGTTGAAAATACATAAAAGTCTTTCCAAACTTTTGACTACATATAAAATCAAATTGTTCAGATCCTCTTCTGCAAAAGCCGAGTCTGGTATCTGTTCATACTCGCTGTTATTAGAATACATTGTTTGGACAAGTGAACAGGACATGACTCCAAACACCACCCGAGCCGCCGTCGCCCCTCTCTGTTTTTGTCTGAGCACATCTCTGCCCCCGAGGAGCAGCAGCAGGAGGAGGAGGAGGAGATCGGCGTGACCCACTGCTGACCCACCACCGTGTCAGTCTCCGTCCCGGCCGCAGTGCACCTCCGCTGGGCACCACGTCAGCTCGTCTCTGGGAGGGGGGCTGGAGACATGGCCCTCAGTGCACAGGGGTCACTTTGAGTTTGGGAGCCGCGTGTAAGGCGCGGACAGGGAGGGGAAGGTCGCCGAGACGCACTGCCACCAAGGATTGTTTAGGAGGAGCAGAGTGTCCCGCCGGTCCCTGTGTGTTCGTGTTAGCGCCACGGATAAACACAGATACTTGAAGAGTTTACAGTGGCCCTGGATGAATTTACAAATATGTGTCAGCAAGTTAGTTTCTCAGAATGGCTTGGCTTCTTCTAAAGAAAATCTGTCATTCTTGAACATACATTTTATTGCTAGGCTATAGTACACTAAAGAGGGAGGGTTTATTGTACAGAAAATGGCTTTCACTGCCGTCTTGTACCATTAGACGACATATTTTTCAATATATAATATTTTTCGAGTCCAAAGATCTTCCTCAGCGAATAAAGATTTAAACACGTTCGTGGGTCTCTTAAGAGCAACCCAGAAGGAGGAGTCAACCTCTAAGTCCCTCCTCTCCTGTAACTAAAGGTTAGAAAGCATCTTAGCCTATTCATACTTAATAGGGCTCATTACCTCTGTATTGTCTCACCCTGGGTTCATTTCTAAGGCACTTGTCTATAGCCCTGCTCCGCCCAGTAGTCCAGGCTCATTAGCATGGCATTGAGATGGTTTCACTCTAAGGTTGTTGTTATGAACTGGTTTCTGTCTCAGTATGTTGTTATAGACTGGATCTAACTTAAATCTAAGTCCACCATTGCGATTCATAGCTGGATTTTCTTTTTTATCAAATATGGCCTCTTTGATGCCTCTCTCAAACCATCTACTTTAACCTCACTGTCCTCAAATGAGTGATTGGTGGCTTTGAGGTGGAGATGCACAGTCGACTGAGGGCCGCTAGAATTCCCTCTAGAATTCCGCGCTTTATTCGCTGAGGAAGATCTTTGGACTAAGATCGAAACGTCCGACACTTCAACTACAGATGTAGACTGAAGAATCTTGGCCTACATATATCGGTAACGTCAGTGTTATAGTTGGCACAATATTCTGCAGCATTTGGGCCCAGATGTACTAACATCTCCAACAAGGAGTCAGTTAAATACAAAATTTGACTTTGTGGACCATTTATGTTGTGTGTTTCTTTCTTCTCTGCCACGGGAAGAAGCTTTGAACTATAAGATCCCCTGTTGATTGACCAATGAAAATTACGCTAGTTGAAAGTTGGGCTGTGTATGGTTTGGAACGTGACAAACCTCAATCCACAGATCATGATACGATACTTAAAGTGTATTTATATGAAGTATGAGTATAATCGTTTGAATGTAACATTTGACAGACGGTGTTACATTCATATTTTCACTATAGTCCATCTTTGTGAAAATGGGTCCATTTTTAGTTGAAGTCTTGCAGTCAACCATTCCATTATGTTTAAGTCTCTGTGTCCATTCTGTCTTTGTTGGAGGAGAAGGTTTCCTCCAGTTGACAGTGATCATTTTGCTTGCAGTTAACAATAGGATGCGTGATATACTGTATACAGTATGAGGTCTTTGTCATGAATATTATTGATTCAGTGCCGTTTCCTGCTTCCATGCTTAAAGCCATTTTCGCAACTCGTCACTCTGCGTATATATTCTCATATTTTGCACAATTTTCTTTGTGTTTGTTTTTTGTTTAACATTCTGGGCATATTTTGACTTTTTTTGTTTGTTCGCTCCGACTCCTCTCTTCTTATACTGTAGATCAGTGGTTCCCAACCTTTTTTGTCTTGCGTACCCCTTGGGCCTTTTATTTATATTCCAAGTACTCCGTTCCTCTATGGTTTTGATGATTAGTTAGAAATATATATTTTTTATTATATTCAGCGTTTTGAGACTCACTGATTGATCTATTCACAGCTCGACTAAAAAGGCTTTCTTGTTTACATGCATACGGTATTTTAGGGATCGCCAGCCTTTCTCTCCCCTTGAGCTCCTTTTACTCAATAAAAACATATGAGAGCCACTTATACTTTGATGCTACTTGAGTAACAACGGGGCTTAAGCAGAGTACAGCCTTGGAAGTCGGTAGCCAAAATGATATTTCAAGAAAATGAATTTGGTTTCCTCTTAATACTTGACTGCATTTGCCGAAGGTTTTCAAGTTGATCATAAAGTCGTTGATTTAGTGCGCAAAGAGAAAATGCGTCTGTAAATTTGTCTCATCACGCTCATGGAAGGCCTTTGGGGAGTTACTCGGAAAGGTCTGGTTGTATATCGTTGGCGACCGCTGCAGTATTTCACGTATGAATACTGTGATGGAAATGGCAGATGTTACAAGGTGCTGTACCCACTGCTAGCCATCCATAACTCTACAGATTTATCACCCAGGCTGGCAGTAACACAGCTGGAGTAGACCTACGCCGAGGGACAGGACTGTTCCAGGTCACGGACAGCAGCGCCTTTTCCCATTCAAACTCACTGTCATGTTCACGCAAGTCACAAATCTATCAATGTTTTCACCCTCGCTGATCTTTGGGGCCATTAGGTGCATCACTTCCAACTGGGTGACAGGTTTGCGCGCAACACCTCGCGCCCATACACCTTCATACACCAACGCGTTCCTTCGTGACATTATTGTGCTGGAGTCGCATTGCGTTAATATATTTTCATATGCTAAGCTCAAGTCTGGGCAGATGGACACGGAGCGCTGCCAGGGACTGTTCGTTCTAGAAAGTGATCATCTATGCGACAGGAGCGCTCACTCGTATACACACACCCCGCGTGAGGAGCGGGACCTCGGGGTGGGCCACTTCACAGGACGGGCCTCAGATGATCCTAAAAGGGAGACATTTCAAACAGCCGGGCTCATACGGAGGTCTGTCCACGTCCGCAGTCTGGTCTCGCAGAGTGTGGACAGATTTAAATGTGGCGCGAGTCCGAGCCAAAGCAGACTTTTGGCGTAGGAAGTAAGGAAAGTCTCTTTATCTTGTTAGAATCAGACCATTTGTCATTAGCCTCCTCAGATGATTTCAGTTAGCGCTCAGTTAGTCGTTCCTTCTGTGTTTTTCTTTCCCTTTGAGCTTGATGCAGCAGCACAGCTTTCTCGCACAACCTTGTTTTATCCAGAAACTTGTCAAAACAGTACATTGCGCGTAGTTGACATCGGCACTGATATCTCTGGTCAACCTGTGAACTAGAGGGTCTCCAGTTTGATTCCCACCTGAGGGCATGTTGTTGTTTTGTCCCCGCCGGCCAAGGCATTCACCTCAATTGTCCATTCAGGTTACGGTGAATGTGGCTGTTTGGAAGAGGAAGGGCACAAGAAAGAAGTTTGCTAAATCATAGCACAATTTTCTTGGGCGACAGTGGCACGGATGGTAGAGTGTGTTTGAATCCCAGTGCACTGTTGTTGTGTCCTTGGGCAGACACTTCACACACCTTGTCATTGTATGAATGAGTGTCCAGAAGAGCGCTATATAAAACAAATGCATAATTATTACTATAGAATTAACAACAACAATATTGTTATACTGCTACCACCAACAGTAATTGGCTGTAGAATCGTAAAAAAGGAAATCGTAGCACCCAGAGGAAATGTGATAAAAGCATTTACTCCACTTACCTTTGCCTCTGATCAGACCTGACTCGTAACTGTGCTGGGAGCGGGACATGACCAGCTCATCTCCACGTAGATGTTGCCGCTTTGCTCTGACTGTGTGTACACTGCAGAAAGTAATCTAGAAATACTGTATGTAACATTTTCTTGAAATAAGGAAATTTGCCCTTGATTTGAGGAAGTCATTTCAAGAAATCTACCAATGGGTTAAGTTTTGTGCACTTGATAAAACATCAACAATCGTGTCATTTTCAAGCTATAAGCCGCTACTTTTTCATACGCCATGAACACTGCGACCTGGAAATTACTGTAAATAGTTATTTTTTTATCTAATTTCGAGTGTGATGAAATCTTTTTCCTTGATTTAAATGTAAAAAAAACTGAACCGATTAGCAGATTTCTTGAAATTAGTTTTCTAGGGATGTCAGGATTAACCCGTTTTACGATTACTGTGGTTATAAAAGCTCACGGTTTTAGGACTCACAGTAAATCGCTGTGTCCAAACTCAGCGCACTCGGTGGGAAAGGAATCATATTTATATAGCGCTTTTCATATGACACAAGTCACACCTAAAGCGTTTCACACATGAAAGGAAGGGGGGTTCATTCACTCCATGCTGATGGTGGTAAGCTACATTTGTAGACTGACGCAGACGCAGACGCTACTAAACTTGTAGACTGACAGAAGCTGAAGTAAAGGCTGAATAAAATGGCATCCAGTTTTCCACCAAAAACACATGAAGTCAGCGACAGGTTAAATAATCCAATGTGCAGAAAATCCTCTTCATCTCATGTGTGATAATTACAGAAGGAAGAGTCCCTAAAGAAGCTTGTGCAGCGCTGCATTTGTTATGTCACGGTAAAAAAACGAAAGAGACACTGCAAGTGCAAATAAATATTGAAAAATCCCTCTGAATAAACCTTCAGAATATTCTTAAGTACAAGACTGGAAAGTTTGGAGTCTGTTGGAGCTACTACAGTGAAGATGTTGACGCCACAATGTGAGAAAAATGCATTTTGAGAAAATGGTCATTGAGGTTTCCATCTTCCACATAATTCTATGGAGAAACATTGATTCAGTGCAATAATTACACTCCTTATTTTAAAGATTAGGTCATTTATTTGTTTCCTGGTGGAAGTTTATATATTAAGAGAACAATCTTTCCCCAAAAATGTTACTTTTGAACGTAGTGTCTCCCATTAAATTACCTTTGTTTCTTGGCCCCAATAACTTGACACGGGACATAGACCAACATTAAACCTATCCACATTGGAATCAGACTGACAATGCAGGATTACTCAAACATGTAAACAGGACACAACTGTATCGGAGCAGGAACAACATAATTACATTGTTAAAAGCATAATATGATCCCTTTAAGTCAGTACGAATCCAGTCGACGCGGGGATGAAATCAGACATATGCGTGTTTTAGCATATTAAAAATACTCCTGCTGTTGGTATGACCCTTTTCCTCAAATACACCCAAATAGATGCACACTTTTTCGCATTACTTCCGGTTGAACTGGCTGTGACTGCTCACGTGGGAGCGATGTCCAGATTTGGGAATCTCTCGGCCGCGTGGCTCTGTAAACACTGACACGAGGCAGCGGAGCCGAGCCGAGCTGAAATATTCATGAACCCGAAACTGGGGCCAAATCAGCTGCGAGTGAGATGATGAGAGCGCCTACTGCGGCTGCTCAAAATACACGCGCTGAGGTGTGAGAGATGCTTTCCGGCCCACTCCAGAGGTAATGTGAGGTAGAGCGAAAATGTATAATTGTGATTTTTTTTTTCTTTTTTCTGAGGTTTATGTTTTTAAGTTAATCTTCAGCTCACAAATGGTTATTTTTGCAACGTCCTGGAGTGGTAGCATTTGAGGAGACTGACATACAGCACCGTCATAGGTTCTTTATGTGGTTTACTATTATCTCAAGACTATTTGCGTAGAAGATTCTCACTGAAGGCGTTAATTTATGAATGAACACATATGGAATTATGTTTTAACCATATAAACCCAGGACTAAACCAGGACTAAACTAGGACTAACCATATAAACCCAGGTCTAAACTAGGATTAATCTCATTTAGCTGGACCATGGTGCAGGTCAAGTGCCAGCCTTAAAACTAAGCCCAGGCTGAGACAATAGGAAGCACTTATTATGTGTGAATAGGTTAAGATGTTTTGCCAACCTTTAGTACTAAGAGAGGGGGGACTTAGAGGGTACTCCTCCTACTGGTTTCCTCTTAAGAGACCCATGAGCGTGTTAAGCCTACTCATTTTGTTGAGGAAGATCTTTAGACAAAGATCAAAACGTCCTACACTTCATCTACAAGCACAGATGAAGACTGAAGAATCTTTGCCTGCGATGGACAACTCCTGTACGACTGGGAACCTACGCAGACAGTAGGATTAGCCCAAGTTTAGACCTGGTTTAGTCCTGGGTTTCAAGGGTTAAATGAAAAAAAAATAAAAGTGGAATAGATTCTTCAAAATAGCACCTTTTTCTTTGATTACTGATTCACAAACTTCACAGACGGTTGAAAACCATTTCAGGTCAGTTATGAAGCTCATTGAGAAAGAATTAAGAATTTAAAAACACAAGAAGAAAACATAAATAACTAAATATATCAAAAACTTCAAGTCCATTGTTAAGAAAATAATCAATTGGAATAACAAAATAGTCCTTAGACAAATAATACCATAAAAAAACCATAACCTGGACATAACCTAAACAGCTTGCATTCTCGCTGCCATTGTTTCGATGTAGTGCAAAGTCTCTTTTGTTATTGAGTTCCAAATAGTTTGTAGCTGTTCCCAGAGACTTGCTTTTTTTTGATTTCACAAAATCCCAGATCTGTTCAATGGGATTCAAAGTCTGGACTTGGGCTTGGCCAGTCGCATCAGCTTCAGCTTCAGATTCCTTTTTCCTTAACCATTATAGAAACATAAAAAGATATTTTGGTAAACAGAAATACTGTGAAAACACTTTATACTGGCTGGTGGTCTAATACATTTAAAACATATTTTGAGTTGTTGTTTTTTTTACCCCGTTTTGTTTCCTACATAATCCCATGTGTCCATTCATAGTTTAACGCCTTCAATGAGAATCATACAGGGTAAATAGTGTTGACAATAAAGAAAAACAATACATGAAAAGTGTTTCCAAACTTTTGACTGGTCCTGTATGAACTGCTAAAGAGTTGCATGTATTTCAGAACATCGCCCCCTTATGGTTCTGTCTAACATTTTTGTAGAAATTGAGCTATTCGCATATTCTTGTGCCTGGACCCCTTCTGAAATCTGCATCGGATTTCTGTAGAGTTTGGTGGATTTGTGATGTTTTTATGAGCAAAAATGCATTACCCCTTTCCATTATTTTACATGAATGGTCAACACTTGAACCCTAAATATCTCAGAACTACGTAGCACACAGATAGAACCTTATAATTCTAAGGGGACAACATTTACAGAGGCCAAAACTGCAGAGTCGGCAGGTTTTATACACAGAATACTGCATTTTAGTTCTGTGCGGATCAAAATACCTAAATAATTTCACTCTCTGTGATTTGCTAAATGTCACCATTCAAATTGTTGTTTTGATTAAGGAGCAATTTATCGTGTTTTTCTAATCTGATTTTGCTGCAGATAATGTTTCTTAGATTAGACTCGACATGGCCCCAATCAGGAGTGCAATTTCAGCAATATTTTTTTCTTTACCAGAATATTCAGCAGAGCGTACACCACTTGTGCAAATGTGGCTGGAAAAGTGACCAAAAACACATTTTTAGATCAATCACTTACAGGAAATATCAGGTTTCTCAGTTCACTTTTTTCTCACTTACTGAATATTAGGAAGTTATCGTAATCATTTCTCATCTTTCTGACTCTCTCCTTCCTCTTTTTTTTTTGCGTAATTGTTTCATCTGAGAGGCTGTTGTTGCCGCTTGTTTGACACATCACAGACCGCGGTGTTGTTCGGGCTGAAGTTTAGGAGGAGTAACCCTCACGGACAGCTCCCTCTGGGCCCTGTCTGCGGCGGCTGCTCCACTCAGTCTCACTCACTGTACATCAATGTAACTCAATGTAAATCAACGTAAAGTAAACCTGAACAAGTTCCACCGGTGTCTGTGGCTTTGCTAAACTTGACTAGTAGAGATTTAAAAGATCTGATACAATAATTCTTTTAGTTTGCGTTCAAGTTGTACAATTTGAGCACAAATTTCAGTTGGAGGGCAGGTGACAATACTATAAGAGAGAGGCAGTTTTGAAGGAAATCTCAAAATAGGAAATCCACAAATGTTGAGCCTGATCATCATTTGGTAGTGTTTTGATCTGCGTACCTGCCATATTAAGCTTTTGGCTGGCGACTGATGACGTGTGGCACCCTGTTTGGGGAAAGGAGGGACATTCAACAGAATACTTCGAGCTGATTGGGCAATGCCGTAGTTAGCGCTCATGCCGTTGTTTCAAAAAGGAAATTGTGCTTAAACAGTTTCGATAGAAGTGGCTACACATCCATCCTCCTGCCCTGACTATTTTGCTTCTCACTGGAGGCGTTAATTTATGAATGAACACAATAACCCAGGACTAATCCATGTCTAAACTGGGACTAACCATATAAACCCAGGACTGAACCAGGTCTAAGCTAAGGTTAGCCCAAGTTTAGACCTGGTTTAGTCCTGGATTTAGGATTAGTCCTGGGTTTCAAGGGTTAAATAAAAACAAAAAAGGTGGAATAGATTCTTCAAAATCACCTTTTCATTTCATTACTGCTTTGCAAACGTCACAGAGAAAATGACAACAGCTCATTGAGAAAATTACAAGAATAAATTAAGTATGAATAGGCTAAGATGGTTTCCCACCTTTAGTATCAAGAGAGGAGGGACTTAGAGGTTAACTCCTCCTTCTGGTTTACTCTTAAGAGACCCACGAGCGTGCTCAAGTCTTTATTTTGGACTAAGATCGAAACGTCCTACACTTCAACTACAGAGTACAGATGAAGACTGACAGATCTTTGCCTACGATGGTCAACTCCTGTACGACTGAGAACCTACACAGACAAGAATAAAGGTGCCAATTTTGAAGAATTTAAAATACAGTGCTTAACAAATGTATTAGGCCACCTGTTACGAAAACAAGAAAACATAAATAACTTCAAACCTTCAAAACCTTCAATTTCATTGTTATTCATTAAGAAAATAACAATTTTGCTTCGGCTTGGCACAGATACCCCGCCCTAAACCACAACACTAGCATCCGATTGGCCCAAATCTCATATGTCTGTGAACTCACCGCAAGCATCCAAGGTTATCCTGCCACAAACTCAATTTGAAACCATAAGCTCTTTAGAATGTCACGTGAACACAAACTCTTTATGTACTTTTTAAGTAATGTGTACACTTTCTCTCTCTGGGGCAGAGTCATGTGCAGATGAAAATCTCCATCAGAAAGTCCCTGGTTTGAAACATGGCCTGAATGCTGCCAAAATGTTTTGCTGTTTACGGAGTTGTCCGATTAATTCAGCTGGCAATAAAACAATCTTGCAAAAATGACATGATCTAATATTATGAGTTTGTTCAGTGTAATGTTTAATTAGAGCAGTACAGAGTGTTTTAACAGTGTGCTCTGAGCAGATGTTACTATTAGACAAAGTTTGATCCAAGTGAAGAATTCTTTCTAGTGACTAAAATGTGCTTTTAGTAAGATTTTAAACTAAACAATCTACATCAGGACCAAACCAGAGTTTAAACAGGACACAAACTGGACTAAACCAGGACTTAATCAAGGCTACTTTGTGACTAAACAAGTGTTAGACCTGGAAAAGTCAGGGCTGGGCCAGGAGACTAAGACGAAGCCAGGCCTTAGTCAGGAATGAATGAGGACTGAACCAGGGCTAGACCAGAGCCAAGTTAGAACTAAATTAAATATTCACGAAAACCAGAGATAGACCACGCAAATAAATCAGGAATGAACCAGAACTAAACCACAACTTAATCAGGGCTACCCCAGGACTAAACAAGGGCTTGACCTGGGAAAAAGTCAGGGCTAGGCCAGGACTAAGTAAGGAGAAAGCAAAAAATAAACACGTACCGAAGACCAGGGCTAGACTGGGACTGAACCAGAACGATATCGGGAATAAACTTTTCTCATGTAAGACTTCATAGGACTTCAGCACCACGGGACACCACCATCCACTCACACGCAACTTCTAGACCCGTATCCCTCTCATTTCATTACCCAGAGTAGGCTGTTGGTGCAAGTAACATAGGACCACAATTGACTTGAAGACTCCTCACTCACCCGCAGTTCAGCGAGAGGCAGCATGACCTAAATTCCCTTTTACCTCATCTGCCTAGACATTTGTTTAGCCTTCTGGGCAAACACTTAGCGAAATGTATGAGGGAGGAGGCAGTGGAAGAATGCATATGCTTGAGTACATCGCATTTAGACAGGGGGAAATAAAAGAGACCGTCTCCCCCCGACCAGTGCAGAGGAACAGAGCCCTCTTGTGGCAGGCTCCCGCTCGCTGGCTCTGGAGCTCAAATCTGTCCAAATCTGTGCGCTCACGAGAGTGTGTGAGAAGAGGGGAGACGGGGGCGCTGCCGTGTAAGTGAGCTAATAAATGCTAAGTGTTACCTAAAACCAAATGGAAGCGGTCATGACTGGAGCGATTTGGTGCACAGTGACTGAATCGAGGTCATGCAATTGTAGCGTGAGGAAGGGGGGGGAGTGAAGGGGAAAGAAAGGAGAACTATTTTGTCTCGTGAAGACTGTGGCAAAAACATTTGGTGTATCAAGGACGTCAACAAATATGCGCTTAGAGGGCTTTGTGCTTTGGGCGTTTTTGCTATACAATGGACAGTTATGTTGTGGAAGTTTAAATAAGAAATGTCTTTAGTTGATGTTGTGAAACATAGAGGTTTTGCGGTTCATTCAAAAAGCGCATTGACCTCTTGAACTGAAGGTCTATTACTTTTCAATCTGGCCATCGTTTACCATCACAAAGTAAGGTTGAAGGTTGAAGTTTATGCTTTCATACAGTATAATATCTTCTTCTTGATGTGTACCGAAGCAGATCATGCATGTGCCATAATTGTGATATCAATTTGGTCTTCTTTAAAGTCAAATTTTCTCCCCTATGGTTTAAAAATAAGATGCAGAATGAATAGGTATGATAAATGGCATGTTTTGCTTCTTAAATCATTACAGACATAGAAAATGACTCTACTGATCCATAAAAACTGTATGAAATTACAATTGGCATTGACAAAATATTACAATCAACGGAAGCCCCACAGTCTAAGCCAAATTATGTGGAAAACATTGCACCACAATCCTCTCCACACACATGAATACTCCAGAAACGGCACCACTGGAGACTCCAATACTGAAAATGCAAGCAAAAAACATTACTTAAGTTCATGCATCATGTAATCCGTGTACCAACATTGGTCACAAACGGCTACGGAGCAGGGCGTATGCAATAGATGCCTCACAGCCAAGACAGTTCGCCAGGTGGGAGTAGAAGTTCATAAGAAGTTTGCCTCTGACTATTATATCCATTGCGTCTATTACTTGTTAAAAGTTTGCGCCACGTCCGAGACTAAAATAAAGATAGGGGAGGATAAATGCATGGAAGCGAAAGCAAGAAGTGTCGTGTTAAAAAAGCGCTCTGCAATGCTCTTTTATAACAGCGCAGCGCGACTGTGTGTGCGTGGAATCACATGCTCTACTTAAGCTAAACAAGGGCAAGGTATTCCCACTCGAAGGCCAGATGAGAATCAGTAAGTGGAGGAATATACATGATGAGTAAGACTTCAGGATGTTTTGGCCCCGCTCTCTCTCTCTCTCTCTCTCTCTCTCTCTCCCTCCCTCTCTCGCTTTCTTTCTCTCTTCCTTTCTATCCCCCCTTTTCCCGCTCTCCCTGGTTATAAATGAACTGGCCCTGTCTGTATTAGCCTGTGTGTGTGTGTGTGTGTGTGTGTGTTGTGTTTGTGTTTGTGTTTGTGTGCGCGCGAGGCAAAGGCTCACAGGCCCAGTGCAGCCCGCTCATTAAAACCCCTTTTCCTCTTCCAGCACCAACGCAATATGGACATTGTTTACTCACAAACGTTGCCCTGGGATTACTGTTTATTTCTATTACCGTCTTGAAGGGGGAAACCGCACAAGCGCACGCACGGCTTGTCGACACACATTGCTTTTCATGAAATAATGCCTCTCCAGGAGTGCTTTGAAGAAACTATTTTTTATTTTTTTCTCCCTTCTGTTTGAGTAGTGCCCTGAGTCCAGAATGCATCAGCTCGCTCACTGCTCTGGCCCCGTTACCTTCAGCTGACATTTGACCGCCTCCGTTACGTCACTGTTAGTCATGAACGCCACCGAGCCACAGTCAAAAAAAGAAAAAGAATTACACATGCCGTAGTTAATTTGCCTCGGAAAGTAGTTCATTTATTTTTCTGCGAGAGTCTCCATGGAAATGCTGAGAGCTACATAAGCGGATTGTTTCTGTTAGTAATGGCGTAAAAAGCAATAAGTTTAAGTGTGCCCAATTGCTTTATTGATGCTTGTGGTCTCCCATTCAGTATCTACTGTATATAATTTACCAAATAGTGCTCCATTTTGTTAGTAAACTAGATATTGCATGAATAAGGCCAAGCCAATGCGTTGTTTTATCCAATCCGTTTGTTTTTGTTCCCTCATCAAAAACATAGCTGGAGCTGTGTTTCGAGCCACTTGCGCATCTTTGAGTAACCTTTTGAATTTTTTCCCCCAATGGCTATATTTAGTACCGCAGCAGCAGCTCATGAAAAGCACCTCCTGTTTCACAAAGCTCCTCCCGAGTACTTGCCTAGGAAATGCTTTTCTTACCTTACAAACTCCTATCCCTTTATCAAAGAGCACCGTCAGCAAAAACACCGGCTGAAGCTTCAAGCACCACACAGCAATGCTTTATTATTATTATATTTTTTTTTTATATTGACAACAGCTACACAGCGAAGGGGGGCAGGGGGAGGGACTGATGGAGAATTTGCTCCTCGAACCCAGAAATACAGGTGAGGGCGAATTAGTTTTAGCCATATAGCATTTCTAAACAGAAAAGTGTAAAATAATTATCAAGATGTGTTTGAGATTATTACCAATTATTACCTACCTCCAGCATTAGACCCTGTTATTTAACAAAATACACACACTCTTCAACAGAGCCTGGCCATTTCTCGAGGGCGCTGCCAAATTTTCGAAAGATAAGATAGTTCTTTATTGATCTCACAATGGAGAAATTGACTTGTTACAACAGCTCTTAGGACAGGATCACACAGGGGGGTGCAAAAAGTCAGGAGATGTGCCATCAAGAAGAAAAAAGGTTAGCAATCGGTAGTAATAATACTGGAATAGGATAATAAGCAAAATTTAAAAAGCTAATACTGATACAATAAAATAAAGTGTCTCTTAGCATCTGTCAATAAAACTGTATTAGAAAAACATATCTTATGTACACTGGATAAAAAAAATAAGATAACTAAGTAACATTGCAGGTTACTATTATTAAACGCTAAGGTTATTGCACATATTAAAATCTTGAAACATTGTTGTTGCACATACTGCGTATACAGTAGAATTGTACAGTCTGACAGCGGGGGGTATGAAGGATCTGTGATCAACTAAAACGCCTGCTTATAAGTAAAACGGCATGTGTTGTTTTTCCTTTTCACTTTCATTTTTTACTCATTTTATATTATATTCTTGGAAAATAGTATTTGAATACTGCTCTTTCTGTTTCCCCTGCTTTTCTGATCTGAAAAGCATTCCCTCACATATACCCAATGGGCTCCTGAACCTTCTTTTTGGACACTGAGGCGCATTTGCAAACACATGACTAGAATTAACCGTGACAACTATGGTCACTGATGTTTTTTATTGCCCCAAGACAAAACTTTTAAAGTTAATGCTCCATTTTATTGTTATATTTCTACTAAGGATGAAATGAAGGATGAAACACTTGGTCTGATGAAGGGAAACATTACATAAACATAGGCTGCAATGGTATTATGTATTATGTGTCCTTGCATGACATCCATGAGAAGTGGACACAATTAGACATGGAGCACCTTAAACTGTTTCCATAAATAATTGACTTGTATTAATGCAGGAACGATGCTTCATAAATGATGGAGTATATTAACCAGTGCCCAGCAGCGCGTATGTGTGTGCGAGGAAAACCGCCGCGGACGCGTCCGCGGCCCCCCGGAGAGCTCCGATCCTGGGTCACAGTCGCGAAGAGGGCCCCCGGGCGCCTGACGCAGCTCCGTGTTGCTCCACAATCCGCTCGTGTTTGGAAACAGAGGCCTCTCGCTCCACACCGAACCCAGCGGAGCAGCCAATGGAGCAGCTGGAGCGTGCAGGAATTAGTCCGGCCCGATGCACAATGAAACGCAGTCACACAGAGGGCACAGAGATCCAGGAAATACACCAGGCCGAACATCCAGAAATAGCCATGTGTTTACGAGGCAAAAGTTTGTGAAAAGATGAGACTTAACCAGGGCTAAAGTGAGGTTAAACTAGGACACTCTGTTTGATGAAAGACTGGAGCAGACAATACACAGCGTCTAATTCATGTTATTTATTGTGCGGGCTCATGCTGACATTACTATCAATAACAAACTACTTGCGATGTTTTGTCCCATGCTTCATTGTTGCTTGTGAAATCCATCAGAACAATGGCCGAGTGCAGCGCAACCAATTGTTAATGTGTACCTCTCTGTAGGGGAACAGCCAGTTGTGTAATGTTTTGTTTGTTTGTTTTTTGGACGTGTTTTTTGGACGTTTTTTGACGGTTAATATTTCTGTAATTATTGGACCTATCCTCAGGAAACCAAGACCGGCACAAATATCAACTCTTCCCTCTCTGTTCCCAGAATTACTTTTCACTCTGATAGTAAAATGTTAGCAGTGTTCAGTCAACCTAACCTAATCAATATATTTTCTTGTAGTTTCGACACCATAGATCGACAGTGAGGGAAACAGACCATGTGCACCGTTGTGTGTCTAAATGACTCATTTTAACCAATTGGTGGTCCGCCTAATTTACTTCTCAACACTGTTTCAGTCTTGGCTCCGGCGGAAACGGGCTTGACTCGCATGAACAATCGGGATGTGCCGGAGGGTTTTTCAGCAGCAGCTAAGAGATTTTACTCCACTACCTCAGAACTTTCGTGGTTTGGAATTATAAGCGCGGTCGCTGTTGAAGTTTTCTTCCTCGACTTTTACCAATGTTTTGGTGAATGTTTGCTCATATTTAGTCCACCATTAAAGCCATAAGGTGTTGAATTTGTGCAGCCAGTCCACTCCAAAAATGATAAGGTTCAATATACAGTATGTGAATTTCAAGTTTAGTTATTTTCTCAAAAATAAATGACCCATAGAATTAGGCCCCATCTGATGTTACAAGACCAAATTCTAAAATGTCACGGATGCAACCTTTTGGAGCCGGTGAAGAATGCCAGTGTTACTTCGGCCCACTGCCCCCAAAGACACACATCTGGGGTCTTTCTGTCAGCCACATTTTTAGCGAAATAAGTTTACTTGTAGAGGAGCATATGAGTGAATGGACCGTGTTGGTTTTGATTTGTCTCACTGTCCACAGAAACGCACAGAGCAATGGCGCTCAAGGCATTCCCCCGACTAAATTAATTGGTTTTCCAGGTACCTCTAGATCTAAACCAGGTCTATAACAGAACTAAAGCAGATCCAGGTCCTAAAATAAGATCAATCACGTTCCAAGTGGTTCTGAAGAAAGATAACCCATGGCTAGAGGTGGGCAACATATCGTCTACAAGATGTTTTTTGGAAGATATCCTAATTTATAATGTCGAGTACATGTCCAAAGTCAAGAAATCAACAAAAAGCTGAAAAACTGCTTCTAAAAACTAAGAAATAAATACACGTGATGTGTAATCTCTCCAAACGGGTATAAAAATGTTTTCTTCTTTTTTTTCTGATGACACAGCATTCTAAATTTTTACATATGATCATGGTTATTGTGAAAGTCCCTCTAAATAACAATAATAATAAGTTTTGTGTACATCGCCTGCCCCTACCTATGGCATGGATAAAATATACTATCAATAATGAAGCAGAGGAGCAGAGGAGCATGCACTACCTGAAGTGGAACGTGTACCTCCAGTGGTCCCCCTGCCACAGTTTGAGAACCACTTACATAGAGAGTACAGGAAGATCCAGGAAGTACATCAGGCCAAACATCCATCACCTGCACATGATATATCCAGCCCCCGTAATTGCATTGCTGTTTAGAGAGGCGGTCGTTATTTATGAAATATTGAAATAACAAATGGCATGTGGTGGCAGATATTACGGCAGGAGATGCCACAGATAAGTCTTGTGCGGGGTGCGGGCGCGGTGCCCAGGCGGCTGGCTGCAGAAGACCTGTAGTCATCACAAAGTGGAGATATTTACTGCTCTGTGTGCGTGCGGAGGCCGAGAGGGAGCGCTGAAAAATGATGTTTGTGTTTGAGCCGACTGCTAATCAGGTTTAGTTCAGAGCGTGTGAGGACACTGTGTTCATACAGAGAGAGCAGGGGCCACAGACACCTGGAGGACAGCGCTTCACCTGTCATTATGGAAATCAACTGGGAAAATGCCACTGTATCATCTCGGGATTAACTGCACTGTGGAAATCACCGGCCATTCAATTACCATTCAACCATGCAAGTAAAGTGATTCATAAACTCAATAAATCCGGCTAGAAATTCAAATATTGAAAAATCCCTCCAAACAAACATTCTGACTATTGTTAAGTACAAGACTGGAAGGTTTTCTGGCTGTTGATGTTAATAAAGTGGAGATGTTGTGGAGAAAAATGCATTTTGAGAAAGAGCCTTTGAAGTTACAATTTTCTGTGTAACTAAAAATAATATAATTTTTTTTCTGAAACGTCCTCCCTTCGCTGATCTCCGCAAAACAAATCAGAGTCTTGCAGGATTTCGTAAACCAATGAGGAAAGCTTTCCTCGTTCTTGTGTATTGGGACCGATGAGGGTTTTTCCGGTCTAATGAGGAGGAAAGAGGGACGGCCTTTACTTAAAAATTTTTGCTCTTCTCATTTTGCCGGAGCACCCGGAGGAAACCCACCCAGACACAGGGACAACATCCACACTCACTGTCTCCACGAATCAAAGTCAGGACCTTCTGGCTGTGAGGGTGGAGCGCTAAAAGTAAAACAAGGAATCTTCCTAGCCCTATTGTTAACGTCCCTATACCTGATTATTTTTATTTTTTTTATCACAAACAATGAATGGGTGAGTGAGTAACTTTAATATGTGATCATGTTCCAAACTCATTTTCAACTTTCCTCACACATTTCAAACATCCCAATTCTTCGCAGAGATAAGGACTGAAATGCTAGAAAACTATCCGGAAAGCTCCTGAGATTGATACAAATGCTAGATGCACAGTATAATAATTTCCACAAAAGTCTGACTTAACAACATTGCAAAGGAGGACAAAACTATGTGTTCCACTACTTGACATAAAATCAGGTATAGGTACTTTAACAATGTAATTGAATATTGCATGATATCAAATTACTGATGGGTTTTACTCTCTGGTTAGTTTGCTTGTAGTTCCTGCTTGAACATGGTTAAGTTCCTGTTTTGTAATTGAATATTCCGAGATGATTCTTGTTTTTGGAAAGTTCGAGGATCACCGCACTAGAGCGTAATTTTCCCAAACCTTTTTGCTAAAGTTGGTTTTCTCACAAGTGCTAATTGTAAACAGCACATGAATCATCGTTACTGCTGCTTACATAACGTTTGGGCTGTGGGCGTCTGTTTCAGAACACCCTGGAGACCTGCACCATCTGCAGTAAGCCCATCATGGAGCGCATCCTGCGGGCCACGGGGAAGGCCTACCACCCGCACTGCTTCACCTGTGTGGTGTGCCAGCGCAGTCTGGACGGGATCCCCTTCACCGTGGACGCCTCCAACCACATCCACTGCATCGAGGACTTCCACAAGTATGATCACACTGTCTACTGTACATTAGGTCTGCTCTGTATGGGGAAGTTAACCAACATCATCGCTTGTATCGCCTCCTTAAAATGGCCAGTTTCTGAATCAACTTGGTTGCCATGCATTGTGCAGTTTCAAATCAGGAGGGTAAGACAACTCCAAGCCACAGCTGCTTAGTTTTGCATTAAGCCTGGCTAGCACCAGAATAAATATCAGTGAATATTTAGTCTGGGAATCACCCGTTCAGAGGTGTGGTTTACGTTTGTCTGTAGCCGTTTATTTGGCGCTACAAATGTCTATCATATTCATTCAGCTAATCCAGTCTGTCCTTTAGGACGCGTCATCGTCTTGCCGTTCCTCCCTGTGCTGTGATTGGTCCCCAAATCCCTGCGAAGTTTTGTTTGTTGTTTATTCCTTTTTTTTTATTTACAAAAGTTGCTTCTTTCACATCTCGCTCAAACCATCTATTTTCTTTTGCTAAAATCTTAACTTCAGTGTCCTCAAATGAGTGAGTGGTGGCTTTGAGGTGGAGATGCACAGCCGACTGGGACTAGAGCTGTCTCTGCAGTGTTGATAAAGCCTTTTATGGCGTAGTTGTTTTGTCTCCAATGTAATGCTCTCTTTGGAGAGACAAAACAACTACTTTTTCCATTGCTGACACGCTCCAAACTGTATTTTCTGGATTGTATTTCATCAGAGATGGAACATAAAACTGTCAGATTGTTAAAGCATATAATCTATCACAGGATGGATTTGCAAGCATGGATTTAGATGAAAGTGAAAGTTTGTTTTCACTGTTTCCTAAGCTCCAGACCATTTCAAAAAGCTCAGTGTCTCAATCCTATGTGTCTTTCTTTATGAATTCATATTTTAAAACATGTAAAATATGTTGACGTTCCACTTTTAAGTCATTACGTTTATACATTGAAACCAAAAGTCAACAAGAAAGACTAGACTGATGGAAAAATGAGGCTAAATGATGCATTTAATCCAGTAAATTACCATAAACTTGAAACTTGTGATGTTATTTCATGGTTTCATATAAAATGTGTGAAAACGGACAAAATTACATATATTGTCAGCAACAAAATCTAAATAATGGATAAAGCCAGATTTGAATGTATGTTTTTATTTTGGGGATATATTAGTTACAAAGATTTGTTCTGAGTGGATTTTGGATATCTTGGTTTGATTCTGAATAAACTAGTTATTAGTGCATAAATCTGTAAAAAATTTAAAATACCACCTTGTTTTTTTTTTGGGTTCAAAACTCAATGAATCAGACTTGGAAATAAATATTTAAAAATCTATCTGAACAAACCTTGAAAATATCGGAATCAGCCTTAGAAAACCCCATATCGGTCGGCCTCTATTCCAGGTAGAAGTTAATATGAAAAAACTGTCCCAAAACCTCCAAATATAAGTGTCTCCCCTTAAGCATTGAATTTCCCTCCACATTTTGAATCCTTCATCAGTAAAACGGCAAGAATTTAAAAAAAAGCTTAGTGCTGCTTTAAATGTTTCTGCTTAAATGTTTGTGTGACCATCTCCGAAAAGTCCCAGTCCTAAATAACGATTAACAGCCAGCCTCCGGTTCATCTGTGTTCCTGCAACATGCAAAACTCGTTTCATCTCGAAAGTTCAAAAACATGGCTCACTCCACCAGCGTTTGTGCTACTTTTGATCAGATTGTGTTTGGCTGCACACTTTGCTCTTTAGATGTTGCCAATAGCTGAACGTAAGCAGGTCTGGCTAATGTCCTGCCTGTTTAACATAAGAAAAATACATAACAAAGCTGCGTCTAATTTCCCGACACTTTGAATGGAGCATGTGGTCGTAATAGAGGCATGGTTTTATGCCCAGTTTAAAGTGGAGACGACAGGACATACTTCCAGTTTCACCAGAACATAGTTAGCGCAAATATTTCTAAGACTTTCCATGGTTTTGTTTCACTTCCATTTTTGGAGATGAGCACAAAATGTGACATAATAAGAAGTAAACATTCTTTAACTTTTCCTGTGCAGCCATATTGCACCTAAGGGCCATGAGGAAAATGGAATTCTCCTTCTAAGTAGTATTTGTTTTTAAGATTTTTGTGCAGCACTTTGGAAATGGTTTTGTTGTTTAAATGTGCTATATGTAAATAAAGTGGATTGTATGGGATTCTTAGGAGCATAATAATCACAACTTTTTCCAACTTATCGTCATGAAATTGCCACTTCCACAAACAATATCCAATCAGACTACCTTAAACAAACCAAAAACATGCAACAGACAACACTGTGTATCGGTTTTAAGTACTTTGTGGACAGGGCTGGGTACTCTTAAACAATAGTATCCTATCGAAAAATGTTTAGGTACTAAGGGTATCGGAGGATAAAAGCGGTACTGAAAAAATATTTTTCTTTTTAGATTGAAAGTTTTGATGCCTGGTTGGTTCTGAGTCCAAGCTGCTCGGATCACACAGCACCAGTCCCTTATGGCTCCTCCTGCAGGTGGTGGGGCCACGGGAGGACAGCCTCACAACACTCCTTTACCTCTGGGCGACGTAACTGGCCTTGATGGTCTCTCATCGTAAGGGGCTCTTGGTCTGACCCGTCACCTAGGACCTGTTTGCCATGGGAGACCCTACCAGGAGCATAATGCCCCAGACAACAGAGCTCCTAAGGTTCATTCGGGCGCTCAAACCCCTCCACCACGATAAGGTGGCAGCGCGAGGAGGGGCAAGTAGTGCTGGTATCGAAAAATGTGTATGGTACCTAGCCCTAGTCAATGACACTTCAATCAATCAATCAATAAATCATATTGTATTTGTATCACGCCTTACAACAGCCAAATGGTGCACTAGCGAACAGTTGAAACAGAGACTATGTGTCAAAGGCCTGCCTGAATAAATGAGTCTTTAGCTGTGCCTTGAAGACAGTTAGCTCAGTGACATTTTGAAGATGACCTGGAAGTGAGTTCCACAGCTTAGGGCCTATAACAGCAAATGAACAGTCTCCGTACTTCTTGTATTTAGACCTGGGAACGACCAAAGAGGAGCCCTCAGAAGGGCCCGACTGGACGATGGAGTTCATGAGGTCGTCGGGATCCAGACCATGGATGGCCTTGAACACAAACACCAGGACTTTAAACTCCACACTGAAGCGCAGCGAGAGCCAGTGGAGAGAACCGAGGACTGATTGCTTTGTACCAGTTGAAGTCTATGGAGGAGAGAGTGGTTAAGACCAGCGTAAAGGGCATTGCAGTTGTGTATCCTCAAGCTGATGAAGGTATGGATGGCCTTTTCGAGGTCAGCTTGGGACAAGAATGGCTTGACTTTTGCAAGGAGCCTCAGGTGGAAAAAAAATCTAGCCTTTACCACTGTCACTGTCAAAAATAACAACCAAGTTCCTCACAGAAGGAGCAAACTGAGGTGTGAACTGGGTGAATTGAGGGGTGAGTCCGGACTAAACAAAATTAATTCAGTCTTCCCTTGATTTAAGTGGAGGAAGTTCTGGGAAAGCCACTGTTTGATGTTGTGAAGGCAGTTATGAAGAGGGTCCAGTGCAGAACAGTTACTCAGGATCACCCAGGGTCACAGGTAAGTAGATCTGGAGGTCGTCTGCATAGAAGTGGAAGTTGATGTTGTGTGCTTCACATTCATTCACACTTTATACAACTCTTGTACATTTGCAGTAAATTTGAAGTTGTATTAAGTTTGTACAACTTTATGTTTACTGTTGGAGGAATATGCAATTCGTCCTTCGGCAATACCAAGTGCCAAAATCTTCTATAAAGTTTGAAAATGTTTGAACTGTTTTGGGGGAAACACCAGCTTTTTCTCATGTTTCAGTGAAATAATGAATTTAGTGACATTACAATTACAACACAACTCGTACAATCCTTAACAGACATTTAGACAAAATGTGAATACATTTTTATTATGAGCGGAAAGTGCTAAAAAGAAATTCCACAATATCTTGTTGGAAACTGGCTTGGTTAGTTCATATAGTACATTATGGTATATTTTTGGGGAAACTGTTCTATTTTAGTTGGCTAATCTTGCATGGTCCTTAACAGAAAAAGGCAACAAAAAGTAAATTATTTTATTGCATACTACCATTCTTGCCAAATAAATGCTTGGTAGCCAAAAGGAAACCGTTTTGGTTCGCTTTTGCAGTATTTGTGGTGTGATTTCTGGGAAACACTAACCCCAAAGTAAATTCCAGTTACACAATGTCCACTTTCCCAGAAACTTGCCTCGTCTCATTGAACAGAACAAGTGAGCAGCCCGTCTGTGTGTCTGCGGAGTGCCTGGCTCAGTGGCTGTGGGTCAGGGCTGCAGTGGTCCGTAGTTTAATTCCCTGTGACAAGTGTGACCTCCGGAGCGCGGGCCTTTTGTCCAGGAACGGTTTAGCAGCACAGACCTGCAGCATTTCTCACTGCTGAAAGCTGCAGTCTCCACTTCCTTGTTCCTGAAGCGCACGTGAAATATGAAGTTTCTGTTTGACTGAGAAATCTCGATACTCTCTCATAATATCACTGATACTGCATGAAACAGATCCTTTCAGTTTTTATTTTAACACTGATGACAGATTTGCACAATTGAAAATGTAATTAAGTCATAATTGTCATGTTGCAATGGCGTACGAACTCAGTCTAATTAAACATTGCTGCGAAGACGATGGTATGTTATTAAATGTTTAGTATATATTTTGTTTATTGTGTTACAGGAAGTTCGCTCCTCGCTGCTGTGTCTGCCACGAGCCCATCATGCCCGCCCCGGGGCAGGAGGAGACGGTGCGCATCGTGGCTTTGGACCGTGACTTCCATGTGCAGTGTTACCGCTGCGAGGTGCGTCCCTGCTCTCCTCTTTGTTCATATACAGTAGTTAAAGCTGTGGTGAAGAGCTGGTGGTCGAGTGATTAGACCTGCTGCTACTGTATGTACATCAGTGTCGTGGTCGAGTCCTGGCTCCTGGTCTTGTGAGACACTAGGATTAGAAATGTTTCTTTACCTTGACATATGTTTGTGAAGGTTCTCAGTCGTACAGGAGTTGTCCATCATAGGCAAAAAGAAGACTGAAGAATTTTTGCCTACGTTTACCTTGACATGTTTCAGGCCTTCAAGTTTGATAGTGGTCAGAGGCAGTTGGTGCAGATTGGCAGCCATGTTTTAGACAGACCCAGAGCAGCTTGCTTACACCATCTGGGTGTGGAGAGAAAGTACTATTTGATGGTTGCATTCAGCACTTGTCCATCCATCTATCCATTTTCTTCCGCTTTATCCGGGGCCGGGCCGTGTAGGCAACAGTCTGAGCAGAGATGCCCAGACTTCCCGATCTACGCACACCTCCTCCAGCTCTTCCTGGCGGATCCCAAGGTGTTCCCAGGCAAGCCTAAAGATCTCGTCTTTCCAGCGTGTCCTGGGTCTTCCCCGCGGGCCTCCTCCCAGTGGGACGTGCCTGGAACACCTCTCGAGGGAGGCGACCAGGAGGCATCCGAAACAGATGCCCGAGCCACCTCAGCTGGCTCCTTTCGACGTGGAGGAGTAGCGGCTCTGTTCCGAGCTCCTTCCAGGTGACTGAGCTCCTCACCCTATCTCTAAGGGTGCACCCAGCCGCCCTGCGGAGGAAACTAATTCCGGCCGCTTGTATCTGGGATCTTGTCCTTTCGGTCATGACCCAAATCTCATGACCATAGGTGAGAGTAGGAACGTAGATCGACCAGTAAATTGAGAGTTTTGTCTTTCGACTCAACTCCTTCTTCACCACAACAGTCCGATACAACGTTCAGCACT
>OMNZ01051648.1:2038-18863 GCA_900303255.1 Lesueurigobius sanzi
AACACGCAATACAATTCCCCCTCATATTTATGTCAGTAATATACAGGAAATGTTTCCACTAACAAACAGTGTCTTTAAATGTTTAAATTGAGATTAATGCTTTTGATTGAAAACAAGGTGTTATATTTCACACTAATATAATGCAGTTTTTACTGCAACCACTTTTCTGATTATTCCACTAATATATGCTTCTATGAACATAAAAGGCTATAAACCGGCTATGTGCCCTCTGTGTTTATTCTACATATATATTTGCATTTTTGATTTAAAAAAACAAAAAAACAAAAGTGTTGTCCTAACTGTTAACCCATAGATTTGCTCATTTTTGGCACAAAATGTTACACCATACTTTTGCCCTCCATGTTCTATGTAAACAGAAAACAAGATGGCCGTTGACCAGTGACAAGAAGTTAAAAGTTTTTTATCTAGTACCGTTTTGAATCCCTGGGCGATTGTGTAAAGTGCAGAGACAGCAGTTTAGGAAAATGCCAACTTAGCACTTTTTGACACGAATTTTCAACGCAATGTAATATTGCCTCCCGGTGGGCAAGAAGGACATGGCTGGAGTCATTTAAAGCACAAACCCTCCTCTTCCCAATGCAAAAGAACCTGAAGTCTATATCCAGAGATATTCGTTACAGTCTTCGGCGACGCATGGGCGGCGTTAATCACGCGATAAAAAAATTACGCCATTAAAATTGGTTTGAGTTAACGTGATAATAGTGCGATATTTTTGACAGTACTAATTAACACCCAAATACCTTTAATACCACAAGCGCATTAAAGCAGTGCATTATTGCCAAACAACGAGCGAGAAATGGCTTCAGACAAGAAAAACATGAAAGCATGGAGCGACAACATAAAAGTAAAGCAGAGCCAGACATATGAAAGGGGTCAAGTGGAGCGATGAGCATTTATGAAACGAGTGACTTTTGCACAGTACTGTAGGTGATAAAATATAGAAAATATAATTATGCAATATGCGACTTTAAACAAGACAATAATGCAATACACCAGTGGTTCCCAAGAGGTGTCGCAAATTCTAAAAAGTGAATTTATTTTAGATATTCACACAGGGAGCACAACATTTTAATGCCAAAAACACAAATATTTGAGCATAGTTAATGCATACATTAATTAATATTTGCAAATATCCATCAAACCGAGAAATGATTGGAAATCTTAATATTCAAAAGCAAATTGTACTCAACGGGCAAGTTCTGGGCAAACATGTGTGCAAATTAAAACTGACAATATTTGTGGAGATGAAATTTTAATAATGGATAAAGCCAGGTTTGAATTTATATGGTTTTAGTTTGTTACAGATATTATTTAGTCACAAAGAGTTGTTCAGAAGGGATTTTGGATCTTGTTTAGTTAATAGTGAATAAATCTGTAAATATTAAAAAGTTGCCTTGTTTTTTGGGATTAACAATAAATCAGGCAGGAATTAAATATTTAAAAAAATCTTCACAATATTGTTAAGCACAAGACTGGCTGGAGTCTGTTGGTGCTACTGAAGGGAAGATCTTGATGCAAGAGCAAAGTGTAAACTTGATAATTAGCTTTAAAGTTTAGTAGCATCTGCACGAGATGTTGTTTGTGTATTTTCTTCACGAGCTTGTTCCAGAGAGGATATTATCATACATGACGTACAGCGTCTTGTTATGGACTTTATTTACTCCACGTGGATAATACCAAATATGTCAATATTTATGGATGGACACGCGGGTGAGAGCAGCGAAAGGCGAAGGAAAAAGGCACTGGTCATTTCCTGGTCTGCGGCTCGACAAAACTTAATAAATTAACGTAAAGGGCGAGTTTGGTCATTTTTCTACTATAACATGGTAGCTACAATGTTTAGGGACCAAACTACACAGAAATCTCGAAATTGCCGTCCACGTGTCTGGCCTTTAAGCCCATTGGGCTTTGCGCTTTCAGATACAGCTACTGACATACACGTGTTTCACGCATAAAAACATTCCAAAGTTGCATTTTTTTTTATAAAACATGTATAACTCTTCAGTTGTTTGTTCATTTGGACCACTGCTGAGGAAAAAGGTCATTTTGTGGGGAAATGTGTGTATTTTTTTCAGGCGAACAACCCTTTGCAACCTCATTTTATTGTCAAAAATAATTTATTATTATTTCATTTCCACAGTCATCCTCAAGCTCTACCAATTGTTTGGACACCAAGATTAGCCATGTACACCTAGTACATGATAGGTAAAACCTTAATAAATGTAGATAAAGGATTTTCGGTGGCATAAAACTATTCTAAACAGCCAATACTTTAACTTTGAAACTAGAATTTCATGGTGGAAATTGCATTTTAACTTTCAAAATGCAGATATTTTGACCTATGTATCACCCATAGAATACAAACCTCCATCTGAACTCATGAGGTCAAATTCTGACAAAAACCCACAATAGAACCAGTTGGGAATCACTGGTATAGAGCACATTCTGCATAAATAAACTAAATATGATGTCCACGCACCTCTCTTCTCCATGTCGGCCTTGTCATAGGCCGGTCTGAGCCTGGCTCCTTTGTCAGCGAGCAGAGCCACCAAAGCCTGCGTCACCACGAAGTTTGGCGACGTGATGAGCTTGTTCTCCTCCGCGACGCCTCTCAGGAAACTGGGCAGAAACTTCCTCTGGATCGGGTCATCCACCGTGGTCAGATTCATCCCAGTGGCAGCGGAGATTAGGTTCTGGGTGAGAAGATCATTAGTACAAGGGCAGAACTTGTAGAGTCACTAAAGCTGGGAAAGAATGTGTAGCAGTATTCTGTCAGTTTATGTTTTCATATATAAAAATGAGGTATTTTATGCATAAAAATGCCCAAAATTGCCTATATTTATGGCAGCAAAATTGAAATAATGGTTGAAGCCACATTAAAATGTATGGTTTTGTTTTGTTGATATATTACTTACAAAGATTTGTTCAATGGGGATGTTTAGTTTTTAAGTACATCTGAAAGCTGTGACAGAAGGAACTACAGCTGAGAACTGACAGAGAGAAACAACTATGGCTGAAAACTGTGACAGCAGGAAGAAGGAAGTTACAGCATGAAAAATAGTGAGTGCTTCTAAAGTTTGCGGGTCCAGATCTGCCTGAAAAGGTGCTTCTTGTGACACAAGTGCAATTTGGCTCGGCCTGGGTGAGGCTGTGCTCACGGTTTGGTTATTTGTGCCTCTGGTATGATGTAGAAATGAAGAGAGAGCTTGACTCTGTGTTTATTCTGCTCTGCTAATGGCTGCTGCTTTCAGAGTGTCACATGTGGGCTGAAAAAATAACCCAGACCTCTCCTATGCAGCCAAAGTCGACCTTTGAAAATTGTGTTTCAAACAAAACATGTTTGATTTGGACCAATCACATAGTGCGTAAAGGCAGGAGTTTGCCATTCGTCATTTTCAGTTCCAGAATTTCCCATAATGCTCCTGTTCTCAAACCACAACAATCAAGATGGCAGTCGCAACAGAGCGAAGTTTTACTACTGGCTTATCTTCTGTTTTAAATGAGCTGGAATTGTTCTTAAAAACTCAAAAACAGGCTTTTCTGTTTAAAAAAAGACGTCTTTGCTGCCTGGCCGCTGTTCATTTACGTCACATCCGTGGTTCTCTGATTGATTTCCTCTGGGCTTGCTAGTCTTGCCGATTTGAACTGCTGCCCCAACCGCGGACTCCCAGACTATCTTCCCAGTTATGAAGTATGCCAGGCTTCTACTGAGTGCTTCTACTGAGTGTTGGTCTAAAATGTCATCTTTACCTGTGTGCAGAGCTGGACCAGTAGTTTGGCAGCATTGGGGCTGTTTGAGGCCAGGCAGCCCACAGCCGTGCTCAGATAGGCCAGACACGAGATGGGCTTGGACGTCTTGGCTGCTCCCCGGGGCCTCTCCGACTGTCCCGTCTGGTGGAGAGGGCTGGTGGAGAGGCCGGCTCGTCCCGCCGCGGCTAAACACATGAGTCTGACCAGAGTCCTGATGTCAGTGAGACCCAGGGATTCCAGGCCTGCAGCCAGACTACAGCTGGAACCACTGAAGACAGAGAGAGGAGAGAGAGAAACCACTAAGTATGACAGGAGACAGGTCCCCAGAAAAGTAAAATGACAGTGTAAAATGTGTTCAAAGAGACTGCATTGTTTTGTTTTTTATTATTCCATTTTCTTGATTGGTACTCAGCCCAAAACAAGCCCAGTATTCTTCAAGCTTTGTGCACCTGACAAAACCTAGCTTAAAGTGAACACATCATGCATGGGGCTTAAAAACATTATATTTCATCATTTGAAATAATGTCTCTTTAAGGATAAGATAGTAACCCTTTCATCATCCAGTGTGGTTAGCAGCTTCAGCACGGCGTGATAAACACACTTTGAGCATAGAACGATCCAACAGTTTGTGTTTTTGCTACGGCACAACACAGTTTACCTCAAAAGTACAGATCAGAGCACTTCAGCAGTTGAACAGAAGGGAATGGTATTTGTATAGCGCTTTCACATGACAGAAATCATCCAAATTGTCAGTATGTTTTAGAAAGCCAAAACACTAAAATACTGTATAGAGAACTGTATGTAACCTTACTTGTTTCCAATTACCATGTCTATTATTATATCACGCCTGTGTGGGAGCATTATTCATTTGTCACCTGACGGAGAGCAGAGACAGGGCCCTCATGACCATGGTCCGTGCCAGCAGGACCTGAGCGGCCGCGGTTACCCTCCTCAGAGCCATCACTCGGTCGTGGGGCGTCTGCAGCGCTGCAGCCTGCTCCCCTAGTGTCACCCTCCCGGACGAGCTCTTATCTACCGACGTCTGACAGCCTGGACACAACAGAAAAACATTATACCATTACCAGAAAAGGTTAACTTAAAGAGTATTCATACATATTTGACCTTTTATTGTCTGTCTTTATACTGTATGGGTGCAGTATGGCAGTCCTAGATTGTTTTTAGGATTTTTTTTACCACCAAAATGTCAAAAGCGCACTAAAATGAAGTTGTTTTTTCACATAAAAGTTACATAGTGCATCTTTAATCATGAAAGGCTGTGTACTGGGATATAGGTTTCAGATTGTTAAACAGAGTCCTACTTCTTATTCATATATTCAAGTGGCATTTGCTGAAGAGGGACACATGTTCCTCTCGTCCCGCTCACCGATTTGCAGCAGCGTCTCCTCCATGCTGTTGGTGGCGGTCACCATGGCGACAGAGGCTCCGAGGGGGTCACTGTCGGAGAACTGCACTGCCTCGGGAACGACCCGGCGCTCGCTCAGACCCAGAGGCCCCGCCAACAGCTCGAACTCCTCCTCCCCGGTCAACTTCTCGTCCTCGTCCACGTCCAGCATGTCCCAGTCCTCTGCAGGGGAGACACAGGGGGCTCATCAAACAAACTGAAGGGGAGACACTGCTGGCAACATTTTTTATTTTCAGGCTTGTTTCATCAGAAGGTGTCAATAGTGCACTCTGCTCTGCACCCCCCTCCCCTCACCTGTGTGCCCCCACGCCCCTCACTCCAGGCTGCCCTGATGATGCTCCCCAGGTGCAAAGGGAAAACCCATTTATCTTGTATGCGACAAACACACATTTACCAGTAGAATAAATAATATACTAGCAAAGTAAACAGATTAATACTTGTATACTTATATGCAACAAGGAACAGCACATGGCTCATCTTCACCTGCAAAATTCTAGAAATATAATCATATCCCCATAGTAATCCATAATATAGAGTTCTTTCTGGAGTCGCCCTTAGCCTTTACTGGTACAATTTATTGCCCTCGTACTAGGAAATGTATTTTTAAATGACCTATTTCACACTGAAAACCAGAGTTAAACCTGAGTCAGGCAGCAGCGGGTCAGGGCCCATCTTGTGCTCAGATTGGTCCTGGCTGGAAAGCCTATTTTGATCATACTGTAATTCTTATTTGTAAAAGCCAAAATGCCTGCCAAATTAATTTTTGTGTAACAAATTCAAGATGGTAAAAGGATTTTACCTTCATAGACGCTGTCTTGTTTGCCGAGCAGGTCAGGAGCTTGGCCTTTGTACCTGAAAGCATTTAGCATTTTAAAATGCACATGTTTATAAAACAAGAGTGAAAACTAACTGATTTGTCAAAGATTGTACTTCTGGTTTGTACCTCTCCACTATGGGCACTTTGGCTTTACTCTTGATGGCCAAATACTTCTCCCGGCAGCTTCCGCAGAGCAGGTAGTACGGGTTCCCGCTGCCGCACTCTCCGCCGAACCAGCCATCCACGTAGGAGCCGTTGCTACGGTAACCCTGTCTGTTGGCGCTGCGGCCACAGCCCGGGTGGCTCTTCTTCATGTGTGCATTAAAGTTGGCCACATTCGCTTCACACAACTCGCACACCACCACCTCGTCACGGTCGTCGGCCTCACAGACGTGCTGGACACACCGACGGAAAGTTAACGAGAACTTACATCACAAAAGGCAGCGTTGGTTAGTGACAGGAAGTGGAAAGGCACTCATGCAACGAGAGTTGGAAAATGTTAGAGCGAAGCAGAAGCACGAATGAGGGGGTTAAAATATTAGTTTAGTTGTTATGAACATTGTGTGCTTGGTGTAGGGCTGCACAACTAAACAACTCTCTCAAAACATGAGATCTACAGTTTGTTTATGGTCCTGGATTTTCTTTTATTTCAAGTCTATTTACACTGTTGATTCTTACTGAAGGCATTCATTTATGATTGAACACATGGAATTATGTTCTGAACAAAAATAATTGAAATAGATTCTTCAAAATAGCCTTTTACTTTGATTGCTGCTGTGCACACTTGATAGCCAAATAAAGTAAAATAAGTACAAATATTTGTAATGAGTTTCCCTGACATTGTGCAGACCTAACACTCGTTAAATGAGCGGGGTCAAGGCAGCAGCCCAGTGGGAGCTTAAAATCACACACACCCATGTTGGCCAGTCCAGTACCTCTGGGATCCACATTCCCAGAATCTCAGAGTCTGAGCTCAGATCCTGCCCGAACATGGCCTCCATGGTCTCCTCGTCCAGGTCCATCTCCAGCTCCTCATCCAGGTTAAAGTCATACAGCGCCCCGGGATCCTGCTGCTGCAGAGGTGGCACCTCTCTGCGAGTCTGACTGTGGTGGGCCTGCACTGAGCGGTACAGACCCGCTGGGGGAGAGAGAGAGAGAGAGAGAGAGAGAGAGAGAGAGAGAAGGGGAGAGGAGAAAGAGAGAGAGAGAAATAGGTCATTTTTACTGTATTAGACAATGGCATGTACAGTATATTACTGCACATGCGTCACAACTAAATGTTAACATCAACAAATCAAACAAATAAGAACATTGATTTAGTTATTGGAGTATTAATTACTGATATATGCCTCGAGGTGAAGGATCTCATTTTTGAGGGGGTGTTCACGTTCTACATTTCTATTTAAGTTGGAGCAGCTCTATGTGAGAGAAACAGTAGAAACTGTCCAAATGTTTTCCCTGGGCTGATCACAAACCTACCACATTATTCTTATGGCTGAAAGTCCTTTCTACTCGCTGACATCACACACATGTTTTTGAATATTGTCACCACTTTTGGACAACTTGATCAGAAAATAACATTGAACTTTGTGACAGTTTTGGTTTCATGTGGATTGGCCCAGAAATTACAGAGACATCAGCAATAAACTAAGACGAGCACAGAATTTTCAGCTGCCCTCCACCTCAATTTTAAACAATCGGCTCTTTAGGATGTTGTGATGTCATGTGAGCTCAAACTATTAAACGGTATTTACAACACAGGCACAGCCACAAGTACATGATCAATCGATGAAATAAACAAATACGCAAAATACGAAAATTAAACCACTCAATACAGGCAAAACTAAACAGACTCCGTTGTTGTATTTTTTTATTACAAAGCCCGGAGAATGTAGATCGCAAAAGAAGATAACAGCATGATGAACATAAACCCATCCTCACCAGCTCGAGCGAGAAGAGTCCGTGCAGCCAGGTCAAATCGGTGTTTACGTCCGGCTGCTCTGCCTCTGAGCGGGGCGCCACTGGAGGCCGAGGCGTTCTCAGGCTCCAGACCCTCCGGACTGACACAAAAATCAAAATAAGTCAATGAGAAGTGTTTTAAATGTCCCATTTCCCCAGATTTACAGTGAATGTGTAAAATGAGAAATGATAAATGTTTTGAATGGTGTTTCACTAAGCCCTATCAACATAGTACATACTCATTGTAAGCAGTTATAGCAAGTTATTTCATCAAATTGGACCAAAACAAAACTTAAGAAATACTAAAATAAGGATAATCATAACTAGTTTATTTAGCTTGAGCAGCATAAAAAAGACAAATGTTTAGAACTGGGAAGAAATTGCACACTCAAGCCCTATTCACATTGATTAGAATCACTTCGGGACCTCAGTAAAACAGAAACTACCTCAGTAGTTCCAATAGACTTCTTTTTTGCCGGTCACTTTGGTCAGATGGGTCAAAACATTCTGTCCTTTAATAAGAATGACCGCTCATACGAAAATTGTGTGATATTTCCGACAATGCGCCTACATTTCCCGGAACACTAAGTGCTTTATAACGAGTGAGTACAAAAACATCACATGTACAAAGGAATTGCCTGTACTAAGTTACCCATTTACTGTTGGGGAACATTTATTGATAGGCTAATCCCTCGTCAGAACACATAGTAAGTAAGTTGTTAAGACACTTTACTGTGTTTAACAAAGCACTGGTGGGCACAAAGGACCTGCCATATTATTCTTATGGCTCAAAGTACTACTGGCCACATCCCACATGTTTTTCCACTTTTGGACACCTTTATGAGAAAATAATTGGACCTTAGTTCATATGTGCTGACAGAGAAGACCTTGAAATTTGTGACAGTTTTAGTTGCATGTGGATTGGCCCAGGAATTTAGACTGTGTTTGCACAAAAAACATGTCAATCTCAGTCAGATCCCCATTAACCTTAACCTCAGGAAGACCCCATTAACCCAATACTACTGTAAGAAAACTTTGATGACATATTGTGCAGCCCTACAGTAAGGAAGGTACAGGGTTCATTAGTCCCCCAGTACCTCTCACTGAAGCCCTCCTCCAGCTCAGAGGCATCAGCGGTGGAGATGTCCCCGGGGCAGCAGAGGTAGGGGCTGCGGTCCTGAGACTTTCCACCTGAAGAGGCAGTGGCTCCTGGGCATGAGGTGTCCGGCTCTCCCCCCACGCTGCTGGACCTGGTCTCCTCGTGGTGGTCATCCTCTCCCGGGTTCTCGATCATCCACATGGCCAGCACCGTGATGTTCTGGGCGTCGGCCTCTCCGCGAGTCCCTGAGGTGCAGACGGGCATAGTCAGGGTTCCCACTCTTTACGTGAAATCATTTTCCAGGTCATTACCAGGATCTTCCAGGACATTTTAAAATCAAAAATCTCTGCTCTCTCTGCTCACCAGTGCATACCTGTCAAGTATCCCGTTTTGGTGGGGAAACTACCGTATTTTACCCCTCTTTCCCGCCACCTTCCCGTAACAAAATTATCTCGTAAATTTCACATATTTTAACAAAATGATACAAAACGCTCTCTCCAGACTGAACTCTGTCACTAACCTCAGTTATCGTGAGGTTTGTGCGACAGCGAGGACAAACCTGGCTGTCAAGTATCCCGTTTTGGCCGGGATACTACCGTATTTTTATACCGACAGGTATGCACCAGTGCACCTCGGAATACCTTATATAAGTAAATTCTAAATCTATCTAACCATGTCCCTCACTCGGAAAAAGACACCTGCAGTGAGGCCTTCAGTGGAAAAAGACGCACAAGAGCGGTGTGAGGAAGAAGAGGGCGTGGCATCGTCAGAGGAACTGTGAAATACGCGTTTTACAGCCTTAAAACATATAATAATGTTTTAAAATAAAGCTGGCTACATCGTGGATTTCGTCTATTGCGGGTTATTTTTAGAAGCCCTGCAATAAACGAGGGACCACTGTATTGCTTTTTTATGATATTTAACTTACAATGCTTTATAATGCCCTGCGGAGACCCTGAAGTAAACATTTGAAGAAAACAACATAGTATTAACAATTATGTCTACCTGTGGCTTCTAGTGCTTTGGTGATCTGCCTCAGAGAAAATCCCATTTCCAACAGAGGGACCGCGATGGCCGGTGGGGGAGGAGACGTGGACAGTCGGCTGGTGGGGTCCGACAAGGCTAAAGAAGCAAAATATAATAAAAACATGTGTCAAATGTAGTCGTTTGGACCAGAAATAACAAACTGGTGGAGAACTCACAGGTGCCTGCTCTGTTCTGGGGTCTGGAGGGCTGGGAGTCGGGGGACGTGAGGCTCTGTCTGCGGCCCACTTCGTCAGAGGGCGAGGTGGGCAGCGAGGAGACTGGCGGAGTCTGAGCTCGGCGCGTGGTGGGGCCCAGAGTGGTGGTGGGGTAACTCGAGAACATTTGCCTGTTACCAAAAAATGATCCTGAGTTAGTCATATACTGTTAATAGCTGCCAATACATTTTCAGTTGGAATCCAATTTAAGGCCTTCATTTAACACTATTCATTTATTGACTATGTTTTTAATGCTCTGTGGAAGGTGAGACACTACTGTATAATATGTAATAGGGACAAAAACTAAATCGAGTCATATCAATTTGAAATTTGTGCTGTATATTACTGAAAAAATGCATTGCAAGCTTTCTGCCATTTTATGTTTTTATAAGGGAATTCATGTGTAAAAATGGCCAAAATAATCTATACTTTCAGCAAAGAAATCTAAGTAATGGATAAAGCCAGATCTAAAATTTATAGTTTTATTTTTGTTGATATATAGAATGGTAAAAACGTCCTTTTAAAAAGAAAAGCCTTTAGAGCAGCCAGTTGTGTTTTTAAGGACAAGTTCAGCTCATTCAAAACAGACAATAAGACAGTGCTACAACCTCGCTCTGTTGCGGCCGCCATCTTGACTAGCTGGTCTGGTAGCGTTCTCACCAGAGTTTGAGCCAACCAACGGCGCAATCCCAGACTGTCTTCCAATGTATCTCATACATGAAGTCAGTCTGGCTTGCCGGGCTACTGGGGCCCCACAGTGACACAGTAACTAAACTAGACAGAAATCTTAAAATTGCCCACTGCATGAAAAATCACCTGCAGTGTCTCGCCTTAAGCAGAACAATATTGTAGTTTATACCCGTTATTCACAAATCCCGACTTGCAGGTCAGATTCAAAACAAGATGGTGGATTTCATTCAGCGCGAAAACTCTTGGATTAGTTTGTTTTTCCCACACACATAACCAATGACCTGAGCAGGCTGAGCGGCATGACCCCGGGGCTCTCTGTGGCCGGGACAGTCTCTGTGTCGGTGACTGGGGTGGTGGCGGTGGTGGTGTCTTCCAGGGAGGAGCTCATGAAGGACGTGGTGCTGGAAGCAGAGGGGCTGGTGGTGACCGGAGTCTGGGCTGACTGCTCACCCTCGGCCCCCTCCACCTCCCCCTCGGGCTCACTGCGCACTATAGGGGCACACACAATGATATATTCAGCCCAGATCAGTGTTAATTTTGACAGCAAATTTTAATTTAATTTTAGTCTTGATGAAAATGGAATTTAATTTTAGTCAAGATTTAGTCAAAAAAAATCTTAGTTAGTTTTAGTCTAATTTAGTCTAATTTTCCACATAAATTTAGTCGACTAAATTTGAAATAGATTGAGTAAACATTACATTTATATAATAGTTTTCAAATATATTTAATAACATTCCCTGCTTCCTGAAGCATCTCCCACATTATGGAAACACAGAGCTGTTCCTTTGGCAGTGATAGAAGGCTCTTTCAAAGTCAGTCACTGAAGTTTTGATCATTTTAATCCCTCTTTTATATATTTTTTTAGTCTTTTTTTAGTCGACGAAAATATCTCGAGATTTTAGTCATAGTTGTAGTCTCATGAACAAACTTTAATTTAGTTTTAGTCTAATTTTAGTCAGCAAAAATATTACTGTTACTAAAATTATGACTGAATATTTTAGTCGACGAAATTAACACAATCAATGCATTTGGATACTTTCTTTCAGTTTTTGATGAACTGTCTAAACTTCTACAAATGGTGGTACCAACTGACCTCAAGTCAAACTGGGTCATTTTCAAACATAATCTCAAAGACTTTTTAATCAGAGGTCAGATGTGTGACACTCACTGACCTTCTGTTGCGTTTGTTATGTTTGTACTGAACTATGTGTAAAAGCCCAACCAGGGACTGACATGAAGAATTAGCTTTGGCTAAAATGTTGTGGTATGCAACATGAGCTCATGAAACATACATGTACACATAAAGTCATTCCCGTGTGTCGTGTCCTCACCAGACTTGGGTTTCCCTGCGGCCGGCTCGTCCAGCAGCCCAGTCACTACCAGTTTGTAGATCATGGCCTGCGCACGCTCCAGGTCAGCCAGGCCCAAGGCTCGTTTAATGGGGGACCTCATCACGGCCCTCTTCACCATGTGGCGCATCAGGAACTGCAGCGCCGCTCTCATCTCCACCTCCTCCTGACAGACCGGTGACGAGGCAGCAGGGGGCGCTACGGCACTGACATTCAGGTCTGCGTTATGTCCGCTGGGTGCTGGCTCCGGTAACACCTGGAAAAGAAAATGAAAATAAATGCCACGTGTGTACTATATTCACAACATAAACATCACAGTATATCTCAATTTGCAGCCAAATCTTACCAATTTCTTTCAAGAAAATCTAGTTTTTGAATTTGTAATATTCTGAATAAATTTGTGATAAGATATTTTGTATTGGTAAATACATTTTGAATAGGGATTTTTTTTAAACTTTTTTTATTTTATAAATTTTTGTATATTAACCTTTTAATTATGAATCAAGAGTGAATATGCCAGAAACAGTGGGTTAAATAAAGAAGCTTAAACATGCAATGTACATGACATGTTAACTTTAGCAAAATTCATTCAATGGCTTTTAATGTTAAGGTGAACTTCATTGATCCTTTGTAGGGGAAATGTGTCTCTGCATCACCCATCCTTCGATGGCAACCCATGAAGAGCAGGAAGGAACTTGCAAACTCTACACAGAAGGGCCCACATGGTCTGAAAATCAAGCCCGGGACCTTCTTGCTGTGAGGTAAGAGCACTACCCACTCAGCCACCGTGCTATTACTTTGACTAAATATATACCTCATTGTAGACCAAAATTACTTTTTAATACATTACACATATGAAGTTCATTTGAGTTAAACTTGAGAATCATAAAACATCTTTGATCGCACATTACCTTTGTTTTTTGATTGCACATTTTTATTCTAATTGCCAGCACCTTACCTAAAAGCTGCTGAAACAAGTAGAGTTGCACCGATCATGATCAGCCGATTACGGCTTAATTTACGCGATCGGTAAAATGACCCGATCAAATAGACCGATAATGATGATCGGCCGATCAAATTTTAATGATCGGTGACCGGCCTAAAGAATCCTGATGGGTGCACCGCTAGTAACAAATTGGAAACTATTTTAAAACTTAATTTCTTTATTTCTTGATCCCCAGTAGGATTGTGTAGGACCTTGCTCCTCACCTTGGGTATGAGGAGCAGCTCAGCGTACTTGCTGCAGCTGAGCAGAGCGCTCAGAGACTTCATGGCGCCCAAGTAGAGGTAGGACAGCTGCACTGCGTGGATCTCCGTCTGCGAGGCCGCCGTGCACTCGTGTCCTCTACCTCCTGCTACGCCTCCTCCTCCGTGCTCGTGCCCCTTCTTCCTGCCCCCTTCTATGGCCGTACCCCCCTCGTTCGCCACGTAGGAAATCTCGCCTTCTGATTTGGAGTTGGGCGCTGCGTGTGCTTTGACTTCATCCAGGCTATGGGACACCCTCAGGTCCGATGAGACTGCAGCGTTTTGGCCCGTACCGTCTTTCATTTCGTTGTGATCGGCGTCGGGTCTGTCCTCATAGTTGCTACTCGGCTCCTGCCCCGTAGACGCTGTGCCCCTGTGCTTCTTGTAGTGTCCCCTGGCGCTGAGTTTGGCTGCGTTTTCCTCGTGAATGCTGGTCAGGTAGGTGAGGTCCAGCAGGAGGGCGGCGGTCAGGCCCCGAAAACGCATCACATCGAAAGGCAGCGGCTCGCACGGCTCCAGGTTGTATAAGGGCGTATCACTAGGCGACCAGAAAGTTGGGAAGCTTTAGTTTTTGCGGAGAGGATTTGTTTGTTTTTAGGAGGCAGGAAAAAAAGGAGACAAGGGAGGAAACACAAAGTAAGGGAGAGGGCAGGAAGGAGCAGGTTCACATGCATGTTTCAGGCAAATCATGACAAGATCTGATCAGGGAATAGGTTGCGTTCACAACTTTCTGGAATTATTAATTTCAGATGGAGCCCGGAGAAATGCATCTTTATAAGCTCCGACCCATTTCTTTTTTTTTCTGACAAAGAAAACTTTATGTCAGTTTTTGTTTCATGTAATTACAGAGATAATTAGCATAAGCCAGATCAAAAACATAATTTTTTTTTCAAAGGGAAATTCTACAATCAAATTAGGCTTCAAAGAGCATTATGTCACGTGAACGTAACCTACTAGTTAGAGTACTGGCATGCAAGGACTAAATCAAGCATGGATTATCTATTTATGAGAATAATGAGTTAGAGAACAGGGGATGGTGGAGTAGACTAACACTACACTTATTATTTATGGGCGCAACAATTACAATAAACTTTATGCAATGAATGACGTAAACAAGAAGAAAGACTGCACAATATGTACCTAATGCATTATTATCTAGGCTCTTGAGTGCGTAGGTCTGTGTGTGAGTATGTGTGTGTAGTGTGGTGTACTTTAGTATTGTTATTATTAGGCTCTAGACTGCGACCAAAATGGTTGTATAAGTGTGTGAATACAATGTTCATGTAGTTGCATTGGTTCGAGTAAACAATTAAAGTAATAAAGCCTGTTTGCTTTCGCCATCAAGGTGCCTCATCTGGGCAGCTCCATAGCTCCCTCTGCACACAGCGGCAGCAGAGCGCATGAGGTGTTGGGGTCTCGTTTATTCTGACCGTTCAGACCAGTCCTAGTCTAGTCTAGACCCACGGGTCTCAGACTAGACTAAGACTGGTCTGACAGACCGACAAAGGGCTGGCACCATTCCATTTTTTTCTGATATCAGTACTTTAACGATACCGGTACTTGAATAATGATCACGTACAACTTTGTCAATTATCTTTTTGGAAATGTCTTTCAAAAACTGTTTCTCCCATAGAGATTGGCACCTGCTCCAACTGAAATTCAATTCTACAAAATGAATAGGGCTGAAATTATTATTATTAAAATACTTGTCAACTATCACTAATGACAATTGTAATGTGGATTTATTTACAATTACATAAAGCATTTAGGTGAAAGTTATTTATATTAATCATTTATTATTTTGGTTCTGAAGACAATTATCCAATCAGAAAGAAGTTCTGTGAAGCCCATGCTTATGAACTCTTGCTAGTGCAGGCTTCAGTAGTTTAAGGTCAGTCACAGTGAATTCTGGATGTTTTGCTTTCAATGATGAATGTCATGTTCACATGTTTGTGTCCAACCACTAAGAGTGCATCCTACAAACACCATCTTTGAATACACTATCAAAATGCCCTCAAACAGTGTCACTATAGCTTCATGAACATTTGTAATAAATAATAAAATACAATTGCATAACCTCTCTTGGGATTTTGAATCACTTACGATTAATCTCGCAGCAAAAAGGGAGTGTAAAATATCAGTGCATTGTTTTTTTACCTGATGGTGATCTCGGCCTCGTCCCATTGCACTTTGGCCGAGGTGCTGCCCTCCTTCACCACCCCCAGCAGTGTGGCGTGTCTCCCCGTCTGTTTGTGCACGCACCGCCCTCCGACCCTCAGACCGGCGTCCGCTCCTCCGATCACTGCCAACACGGGCCACACCTCAGTGCACAAGGTCCTCAGATGATGCTCTGATAGGTCTGCGAGGCCGTGCTGCCTGCCGTGCCGACCGCGCTCCTCCTCCGGCCTGGCAGGACCGTCCTGACTCTCCTTCTGTGCGTCATGCTCTTCTCGACTTTGCACCGAGCGGCTTTTCTTCAGACGCTGCCCCCCGCCGCTGGACGAGGAGCTGACCGACTCTTTGAAGCAGAGTTTGATCTTGTGGAGCCGCTCGATCATGATTTTGTTGATGCGGTGGGTCCAGTGGTCGGTGCGGTGAAGGATGCGGATGAGCTGAGTCGTGGCCTCGGCTAAAACCGTGGCCATGGGGCTGCAGACGGGGTCACCAGGGAGCAGGTCCCGAGGAGTGCCACGCATCTGCATGTCACAGATCTTCACCTACAGATATAGAAAGGGAAAGGGAATGTTATTTGTATAGCACTTTTCATATGACACAGTCACACCCAAAGCGCTTCACACATGAAAGGGAGGGGGGCAGATTGGGTTAAATAAAAACACTTTACCCTTTATAGGAAAGCTTTCAAGGTCCGTGTGACACACAACATTTTCACAAAAACACAAAGAAAAATGTTGCTTAAGTTTTTAACATAGATTTCCCTTGTTTAACATTTTTACTGTTTTTTCAATTTAGAGCTACACGTATCAATCTGGCTTCTGCCAGGTTCATACAGTATAAGTCATAATTACAAATATATGCGCTTTAAAACTCATTAAGTTTGCGGACGACACCACCCTCATTGGGTTCATCTCGGACAGTGATGAGTCTGCCTACAGGAGCGAGGTGGACCGGCTGGTGTCCTGGTGATGAGTCTGCTACAGGAGCGAGGTGGACCGGCTGGTGTCCTGGTGATGAGTCTGTTACAGGAGCGAGGTGGACCGGCTGGTGTCCTGG
>OMNZ01051654.1:3162-14438 GCA_900303255.1 Lesueurigobius sanzi
CAGTAAATCTAAAGGCTTGTCTAAGTCGTCTGTTTGAAAGTTCCAAGTACTGTTTTGTTTTGTTTTCATTTTTCGGAAACCATGTCTTAGGCCAGTTGTCCTCAAACCTTTTCCACATCAAGCACCACCTAATAAGTATCACCCCATAAAATATTTGACCTTCCAAATGCCACTCGGCCTATAGCTCAAGATGATATCAGGACTAAACTGGACTAAGATGAGTCTAAAATTAACTTTTATTTATTTATTTATTTATTTATTTATTTATTTATTTATTTATTTATTTATTTATTTATTTATTCATTCATTCATTCATTCATTCATTCATTCATTCATTTATTTATTTATTTATTTGAACAGGGACAGTGCACAATAAACATTAACCTCAGAAAGGAGAGATGCATTGTACCAGGTTGTAGCACAGGTGCTGATTTCCACCTGTAGTCCCTGGGCAGGCTGATTGACAAAGACAAATTACACATCAATATTAAAAATACTTTGCATTAATTTCCCCAATGATTAAAACAAATCACTACACACTTAAATGACATCGTGGGGACACGTTTGATTAGAAATAAGCCATTGTTTGGCTTGATGTAAAAAAGTGTGAACATGTGTGCATACCCTGGAGGAATGTTTGATGGTTGGTAAGTGGTTGTGTGAAGAAAAAAAAAGCTGTTTACTCTTTTCAAATCCTATTGACAACAGAAACTAGCCAACTGTCCCTCATCTAATCTCCTGTATTACAGCTGAAGGTATTTGTGGGTTTTTCGTTGCCCCTGAACAATTTTCCTGGCTGTCGTTGCTGATCGTGTAAACTTTAGATCAGGGTCATTTTAGTGGTTTCTGTTTCATTAGGATTTGAAAAGAGTAAACACTGTTCTTTGACAATAAATGGCTTCACACAACCACTAATGATGAGTGGAAAAACATCTTGGAGTTATCATTCATGTTCTCTGCCAGGATAAGCGCACATACTATGTGAAAAATACATCAAGAAAACGTAGCATGCAACAATCCTATACTAGATACTACATGATACTGTTTGTTTCTGTATTTAATGTTGTAGTTGCTGAAATATTTTCTCTATCTGTGTCCAGGGAGTCGCGCCATGTCCTCCTCCCCCGGACACAGTGCCGGTGCCAGAGCTCTCACCGAAGGAGCATCCGACCTGCTGCTGGAGACCTCTTATTACAATCTGTACCCGCCATCGCGCTACGCTCCTTACTATGGCAACATCTATAACTACCAACAATACCAGGTAACTTATGTACACAGGTGGTCAGTTCTTACTAAACGTTTGTGTGTTTAACATTTGTTTTAAGTAGGATTTGTAGGATAAAACCTTTTTGGAAAAACAGGAGCTTTTTTCCAGGTGAACTATGATGGAAAAAAGTAGAAGGATTAACTCAGCACAAAATGATTAACCGATTAATCATGAACAACCCTGCTCCACGCTGTATATTGTAAAAGAATTTTTGAAAAACAAAACGACTGTCATGTATTTTCTATCACAAAACTGCTCTGGGCAGGTTCAAACATGTCATGATCAGAGGAGGGACCTTAGACAAAATATGTAGGCTATTTACAATAAATAAGAGTAATGTTTTAATGTAGAAGTAGAAAGTACTGTGTGATAAAATAACTCTAAAAAGTACTTAAGTAAATGTAAATGAATAGCACCTCATGCTCTGGTCGTGCCCATATATGGAAGTATGGAGGGTGTGTCTTTGTATTTCCATAGTCAATATAGTGTGAATGTCATGATAATGAGGGGAGTGGTGTTCTTCAATTTGGGACATCTCTTTTTAAGAAGAGTTGTGTCTTCTTAAAAAATGTCACAACTTGCAGGGTCATTTTTTAGGATCAGTGGCACAGAAATGCCAGAAAAGTAGCCTCATGAAACTCATGAAATTGATAAAAATGCTTTATATTTAGATGCACAGTATTATTTCCACAAATTTCAATCCTCTTCTAGGTAAAAATCCGGTATAGTGCCTTTAAAGCCGTACTTAAGAACTTTTTCTTAAGGAAACATTCATGAATGTGGCCCGTTGAACTTTGTGCTAGTTTTGGATCTTGTGTTAAAGCCCAGTCTTTGCAGGGATATTAGGCATAAACTAAGTTGAAAAATCAGCATTTTGATGGTTACTGTAGTTATACCATACCTGCCCTCCACCTCATTGCTAAAGTATAGCTGTTTAGAATGTTGTGAGGTCACGTGAAAGCAACCTAAGACTAGGGCTGGGTACCGTTAAACGATACCAGTATGATATCGAAAAAATAGTTAAGGTACTACCGGCATCGAAAAATAAATTGGTACTGAACAGGTACAGAAAAATATTTTTCTTTAGTAAGCAAATGTGTCTTCCTGGTGGGTCTTGAGACTGCACTGAAGAGAGTGACTTAGGTGTTTCAGCTCAAATTAATGATAAAAACACTAAAAGAAACAGTTTAAAAAAAAAAAACTCTTTATTTTTGTATTTTTAATTTCTACAACACAGAAAAAAAGAAACCCAAAACCAAAAAAGGGACACAACACCACAACACACCAAAGTCACACAGAAACAGAATGGTCTCTCGACAAGTAGAGGCTGTGAAGTAAAGTCCTTATTAATTACATCAAGAGCCATTAACAAAGTTATCTCAGTAATTATCTACCTTCATTGCGGTGCCCGATATCACTGTCACTGCACTAGCATAGTCAGCAAAATCCACTTCTATTATACATTGCAGTAGTACTCATTTACCAAATTTCAGGGGTTAGAAAAAGGAAGCAAAAACCAAGGTCATTCCAGCATCCAAAAGTGTGATGTCGGTTTGATATTAACCTGGTCTAGTTTTTATAAAAGAAACAGTATTTTATTGAATAAATGACCATTATTGTCCTGTTTTATGTTTTTACAACAAAACTAAAAATCAAGCACGAGTATAAATTACTTGATTTGAGAATATTAGTCTTGTCTAGAGCAGTTTTGACTAGATTAGACATATTTACTACTGTCATCTACACTATTTGGCTTATTTCATGACAATTTTTACTTTACGAACAGGTAGGGGTGTAACGGTTCACATGGATGTATTGAACCGTTTCGGTTCGGCCTGCTCGGTTCGGTCCACTTCTGTACTGTTTCGGTTAATTAAATAATGTAAATTTATTATTAATGTGATTTTAAGCAGAACTAAGTTTTTCGACAATTTTCCGCACGGACGCTATTGAGTGGCGCACGGCTTTGCATAGGATGGCGCTGCGCACATGAACAGCGGCAGCCGCGGGGATTATGGAGGGTCCCTCCTAAAACGGCCTCGTACCTGCCATAGGACCCTCCGTTCACGACCCGAGTCGTGGCGGTGTAGAGAGAGCGTAAAGAGCGGCTCTAGTCCAGCACTTAGCAGCAGTATGCTGCCTCTTGTTTCCGTTGCGTCCCCTCCCTTCTCTTCCTCCGTTAACCGGACTCTGTTTTGGCCATGTGCGGCATATATCTGACAAATAAATGCTACGTGCCTGTAGATCGCTCCACCTCTGACTCCGAGGCAGTTCATGTCGAGCGCTTTGGAGTCACGTTCAACTATTCTGCGTTGAACCATTTGGCTGAAGCAACAGGCTCTAAACACAAGCGCGTTTTATCCATAGACACAGTAGATAATATCACAGTTCAATCCTCGTCTGGACAAGTCCTGGTCTTTTGAGAGGACGTGGTGTCAGCTCCGCCCCCTGTTCACAGCTGAGCCCAGACTGAGCACAGCGGAGCACTGAGCCTGGCTCTGTTCTGGCCAGTGGCATCAGAAATGTTATGAATGCCATAAAATCAACATGTCCTTGATAATTCCAGTGAATGGCCCTCACAGACACAACAGCCTGATAATCACGGCCTCATTATCACTTATTAATTATGATAAAGCATATCCCATAGCATAGCCCATAACAATCATTAAAATGTATTCATTGTTACACAATGTGTATGATTTCATTATAAAGAGTGCAATTTATTTAAAATATCACCCAAATGGGTCCCATTTTTTTTAACTTTAAATACAAAAAATCTATTGTACTGTGCACTTGGCATCTGTTCAAAATATAGATTTTGTTTTTGTACCGAAAATTAACCAAACCGAGCCTCCAGGAAACTGAACCGAAATAGATTTTTGTGTACCGTTACACCCCTACTAACAGGTAATCTTGCTTGAATTAGGAAAATGAAACTGCCAAAAGGACAAGACCAATTTTCTTACCCCCATTGGCAAATGAATTTAAATAAAAAGGAAAAAAGTAGAAATCTATTGAAACAAGTCAAAAACACCTTAGAACAAGTGGTTAAATGAGCGACTAAAACTTAACTCGTCAAAACGGCTCAAATTTAGATAAATAAGATGAATTTGGTCATTTAAACGTATCTAGATATGAACTTTTCTGTGTAGATGACAGATAATTATCGAAATATAATAATGAGTATGGAGAAAAGTATGGTTCAGGTGTCGGTATCGTGAACCCAGCCCTGCCTCAGACACACCAGTCTCCCCATCTGTACTCCGACCTGATTTATCTCCAAATGTATCTCTATTGTGGCAAACGAGATGAGCTTCTGTGTGAAATAAATTAGATCCATAACATTGGGTAGATCTTTGATGAGGTGGTTTATTTTTTATGGTGGGCGTTTGTCCATCCGCCCCGCACTCCCGCATATCCAAATGGCAACATCTCGTTCTGGGGTCACCGCCTCTGCTAATCTGGCAGCAAACTGCGGAGTTTGAATTGCAAAGGTTAATGGTGTTGTCTGTCGGTGGAGGCACAAACCGCTCCGCTCCACCGCCCAAAGGAGAAAGTGAGCACATTAATGCTAATCAGTTAGCAGTCTTTAGCATAATTTTGCCATCCTCCCTTATGATTTATGGTATTTTCAATGAAGTTGTCAGCTTTAGAGAGCTACGTGCTACGGTTATTTAAATTCAGATAGCACTTTTTTTTGAACGTTGCGCGGAGCCTCAATGCTCTGATGAAATAGATGAAGATGGAAGTTCAAGTAGCACAACCCCGGCGTGGGAGTGTTTATGGGGCGGCGTGTGGCCTTCGTGCCGTTATTTGTGTGACAGCAGCCGCCGGTGTTTGCTTTTAATCATCGCATAATCAACTTTAGTTTAGTTTTTTTTTTTTTTTTACTTCAAACGCGCCTTATCTTTCCTTTTAGTTACTTTTGTTCACTCTGTAAGATATAAGAATATTCCAAATTATTATTTTTTTATATTTCAGATGTTTTATATCTGGTGTCAATATTTATTTTATATATTATATCTATTTATTTTTATTATAAAATGAGTATTATTATTTTTATTTCTCACTGAGTTTCAGAATTTTCATAACAGAAGTAGATAATGGGTGTCAGCAGACATGATAGACTTTTTAGACTTTTAGTGGAAATTCTTCTTCACGTACACAGTGCATGTTTGACAATAGACAATAAAACCCCAAAAACCCCATACAATAGACAGTACTACACTCAACAGGGCCTGTTGTTAAGAAACGTGAGGCTGAGGGGATCAGGCTTCTTCCAAAACGAGCCCTCCGGCATCTGAGCGCCCTGTACCGTCCTGAGGGCAGAGGAGTGAGGCGTTCATGGAGGGGGTGTGTGAGAGACCTGTTCTGTGGAGAGATATAGTTTAGCAAATAGATTAGGGACAGATAATCAACTTAATTCAAACTTTATTTTAGGGAGAAAGGTGACTTTATTTTAAAAAAAGCATGAAAATCGCATGAAAAAGCATGAAAGTCTTTATCGGTGGTCTGTGCGCTGTTAGTGTGGCTCCATATCAGGCGGAGGCGGATATAAGGGCTCTGTAACGGACACCAGATAGGGCCAGATAAGGCTGCACTGCTCAGGAATGTAAAGAGATGCGTCTCACTGAGAGAGAAATTAAAACATGGCACCTTTTTAATAGAGTCTGAAGCAGTGGCTTTTGGAAATGAATATCGGAAGTATCATTTAAAAGTAAAAACTGCAGACATTAGTCTGTCCTCCATGTTTCTTGCGAAATGTAATCTAAGAAGTGCACACGGATCAAGTCCAATCTCTCTTGTATTTTTCACAGCCTAACACAGGAGCGGAGTGTAGCTTAAATAACAGTTTATAAAGCTGCCAGAGAATTGATGGTGTGGACAATACGGGTGACATATTACAGGTTGACAGAAATCAAATTCCATAAAAGTGAAATTGAAAACCCTTGGTGCGACGGCCTTCTGCAGAGCAGACAGCTCATTTCAAAGTTTTCACAGGCACTGAATATCTGCACTGCATGTTACAGATTATTGTAAATCACTTGTTTTATTTTCCCAACTCTGTCCTGACAATGTGAAAACTACATTTTCAACGGTAGTGGGAATATTGTGGGCATTTTGATACAATGAAGAAGAGAAAAATAATGTTCAAGGACACACAACATTTGATGTCATTTGCAAAAGACCATTTTTGTATTTTTAGTTGACAAGAATGTAGCAGAAAACAAAAGCAGATAATACAGTCTGTGCTTGTAAATGATCATGATGTGTCGAAAGGGATTATGTGAGGAAACTTACCATGGGGTCTCTCTCGTTTCATATCGTTACACAGATGCCCCATGGAGATGGACGGCTCTCCAGCCACAACATGTCCTCTCAGTATCGTATGCACTCCTACTACCCAGCAGCCACCTACCTGACTCAGGGCCTGGGCTCCAGCAGCTGTGTGCCCTCCATCTATACAGTGGAGGACAATGGCAGCAGCTGCTCTGAGGCCATGACAAGCTGTAAGTGACACACACAAACCTGACATTAGGCTTCATAAAGTCTTCTCCAAACAACCGTGTTAACTACATCCAAGGGAGGGCCCTCATCCGCACATACAGTAAAAGGAAGTTTAGGAAGAACTTCAATAATTAGTTTGCCAAAATAGGCAATAAACTGACTTAAAACATGCACATACTGAAGTATTACAGGACATTTACACAACATAAACATTTTCCCCTTTTGCCTAATGGTGTTAGATATCATTGTTTTCACTTTTCACCTGTCTCCTCCTCATGAGGGTCCCAGTCGACCGCCTGCACAAACTGATATGCTCCATTACATGATATCAACACTCTCTGGGTGGTCTCTCAAAGGTCCACAGGTTCCCATTTTAAGTCTTTTAAACTCTTTAGACTTAGAACCTGTCTGTTACATGTTTGCTCCATTATTATGTCATCATGAGTAAGTACCTCTGGCATAAAACTTACTATTTTCAAGTGGCTGTATACCCACTGTCTCCAGAGCACATGTGTTTCACACGACTGTAGGGCCTCCCTTAGACCAGGCTGCCAAACAGTGGCGTCAGATTTATCTCCCTCCCAGGATAAGGCTAATCATTTGGCCAAATACAGAGCTCCACATAACCTTCAGCAGCACCACGCTGTCCTTTGCCTCCTGTCCTCCTCTGCAGCCTCCCCCTGCCCGGCCCTCCCCTCTCGCCTGCGTCGCTGTCTCCGCAAAATTGCCTTCTGGAGTTAGTGAGCGGGAACAGTTAAGATTTACAAACAATGATGAAGCTTGTCATGCGTCTTTCTCCATCCGTCACGGCGAGCGGGCGGAGCTGTGGGGAGAGTGTTCTTCATAAAAGCCAGCTCTGTGTGAAATACGCCCCCCGCTCGCCTGTTTACGGCCCCGCGCTCGTCAGCACCTTGGGGCCGTAAATCGCCGAGCGGGAGGTGACAGCACAGTCCATCAAACTCCCACCCCACCCCTGTGCCCTCCCAACATCTCACCTCACACTGTCCCCTTCCACACCAGCCTCACCACATCCAACACCGAGCGCAGATGAGCTGCCCCAAAAGAGTTATGGCTGTTTCAGTCTTACGGCAGACAGCTTCAAGACGACTCTCCACTCTTTATGTTCTTTCTTTCTGTCCTTGTCAAGACTTTTGAAATGGAGAACTGTTCAAAGTTTGCAAGCGTAAACTTTCCTTTCCCCCCAACTTCTTTGTCGAACAAAATTTATACTAGAGACAAACTTTGAGAATGGAACGTGACTGGGTTGGCTATACGGCGCCTGGTTTGTTATAATGTCAGCGCAGAGCATACAGTCATTTAAATGCAAATCAGATTGTTGAGGTATTGCAGATGTTAATCCTGCTAATCGATAGACCTGCGTGAGCCCATTAAGTTAGAAATCCATTACTATCTTTCAAGATGATATTTTATTGATTTTCCCCGCTTCAATCCATACTGTACTGTACACCAGCGTGAGTTACTGCGTATAAAGCCTGGCGTTTCAGCTTCTTTGCGTACACTGGGAAATAATGGCAAGGAAAATGGAAAAAACAAAAACAGCTGGAATTGTTTTCAGCACATTTCTTTGTCTTTTGTTAAAACGAGGTCAGATTACTTTATTGTAACTGCTGCCCTTCACTGGAACAGACCTTTTCATTTACGTTAGGCTGCGTGACATGCTTGGAGCATATATGATTTGCAAAATGATACATGCAGTGTCCGCTGGTTCATTACTGTGTGTAATCGAGACGCCTCCGTGGCCTGTGTGACTCCATTTGGCCGTGGGACTCGTAGGTTGTCTTTTCCTCCCTGCTGTGCTGCTAAGTGGGCCAGCCTGCGGGCTGTGGTGGCTAAATACCAGTGTAATTGTCTGCTTACGGCACAAGTCCTGTTGTAATGTGTTGTACAACAGCACCATTAACACAGGCCTGGGGCTGTGGAGGCATTAAATGGCCAGGGCTCTGTAGTTTATGTCCTCTTCTCCTCACTCTCCATTGCTCCACTCAGGCACACACACCTCAGTCTGAAGGCTGCATTCAACATGTAGCCAATGAGCTGCACAGGACTGCTAAGTTTGTTTAGTGGAGGAGGATTCCCTGCCTTTTATTTATTTATTTTTAACAATGAAATAGCACTGTCTTAGTGTCCACATAGTAATCATTGGGCAGCTGGCAGCTTGAGCACTCTTACATCTTTCATAATACATATTCTACTCTTTTTGTGTCCTTTACTTTGGCATTGTTTTTCCTCTGGCCACTGAGAGAGAATGTGTTTGTAAAGTCCAGCAGCATCGATTGCCTGGGCTCATTATTGCATATCTATAACAGATCATGTCAGTGTCTGCTGATGGAGGGACAGGCCATTTGGGGAGTTGATGGGGCACAGTAACGTAGTGGTGATTTAGCATAGAGACCAGGGCGGGGTCACTCCTCTCAGCAGTCATCTTCACCAGGCACAGATTGGTTAACAAAGCAGGGCCAAAGGGTCATGTGTGCTTAATTAGCCTTTGACCTGCACTCTGCCTTGTGCCAGACTGCTTTGTACTGCAATAATGACTCTTCAAGTTGGAACCCATGGTAGTCTGATCTACACAGTTCCTTTACATTTAGACCATTTAGGACAATTCAATTTGAACAAGTTTATGGTGAGCATGTCTTTTTCAAAGTGAAAATGTGTGATCAGTGATTGAAAAGTGCAGGTGAAGGTCTGCAGAGGCCAGAGGCTGCTGTGTTCACTGCTCAGTCTTTAAAGCTGTCTGCTCTTTGACTCACTTTTCTGCACCATTAAGTCCCATACTGACCCTGTGATGAGGAGCCTGCCACTTCTATTGTCCCTGTCCTGTCCGTATGCACAGGGGCCGGACACACACCTCCATAGGCCAGGGACATCCTGATAGACACTGCCCGTATCCTTTTACTAGGGGACATTTCATTCCAGGCCAACCTTGTCATGTGACAGGTGACTCTTCATGTTTAAGATTAGATTTTCATAATGCCCTGCTATAAGTACTTCAATCACAATTCACAAAGTTAACTTTTTGTGCCAGAGTTTACAGCGAGCACTTCTTATGCAGCACTAAATGTTGCTCTGTAAAAGTCTCATACTGTTCGCTCGGTCACAGGACGTTTTCTCCTTGTCAAAACATGAGGTGATCCTCCTCATGGTGATGGTGACCCAGACACAGGCGCTGCTTTGTACAGACGTGGAGGTCTGGTGCTCTTCCTCCAGGAGAATTTTAAATAAATTAGTATTTTATTAATAATAATAAAATAATAATTTATAAATTAATTAATCATACTAATATTTCACTATTTTACAGAAGTTTAGACATTTGGCCTCCAGGCCTGACGTTGGGGCTGTAATTATGAACATGACTGTCTTTGTAATCTGATGAGTTTTTTCTTATTTAAAAATGTCAAATGTAACATGTGCCTCCAGACTCTGCTGCCACAGAGCAGCGTCTGCCTGGGCATCAGTCTGAATGAGTCTCTCACATCTGGGCTTTTGTTTCCTCTTTGGCAGGAGCAGAAATAATTGCACCTTCATCCACTCCCTTCCACTCTCTCAAAGGGACAAGTGGGAGGTTGAAAAAGATTCCTTTTGTTATTCTACACAAAGGACATCTCATAGTTTGGACATTTTCTATTGAGTGCTGAGAGACTGTCGGGGGCAAAAGTTCATCTAGAAAATAACCCATTATTCTAGTATGAAACTGTAAATATGGCAAAGATTGTCAACATTCAACAGTGATACTGATCCGTAAGTTAAAAAATAGATCCTGGGAAATAAAATAACACACCTTTATTTCACGGGACAAGCCGAGGCGTTGCGGTGGCATGTGACCTTCTTCAGGCCTTCAATAGTGATACTGGTCTGAGCTGTAATAACTTGACTCCTCAACAACAAAACATACGTTGTTAAGTGTTTGTAGTTGAGTTCATGCATAACAATGATGTACAATAATAAGTGGTTGTTTTTTACCAGGAAATTCAGCACAAAAGTATCACATTTGACTATATTTGAACTAATATTTCAACCAACCCAGAATGAAGTGTTTTAGCATGAATGAATACATCACTGTGGATCCCGGGCTGTCCCACACTGTGTCCTGATGTCTCTATTGAGCTCATGGATCTGCTGCTGATGAAGAGGAGAAGGATTTCGCTAATTCGCGCTCCCACCACACTCTCCCTGTTATAACTGCTCAAGTCGAGCGCAGGATGACAAAATAAATAAAAACAGCCGGCTGCACTTAGCTACACAAACATCAGTATTAACGATCGGCCCATCGCTTCAGAATTGGTGACAAACTGCAGACGTGGAAGAATTGGAGTCCAAAACCAATCAGGAAGTTAATGAGGAGGGAAATTGCTCCTCTTTGCGTCCCACTGCAGAGGGGAAGAAGAAGAAGACAGGACTGAGAGAGTGGGAGGGGCTTAGGAAGACACATGTGTTTTACCTGACACATGGGATCTGACTGACCTCGATGTTTTTGTCCATC
>OMNZ01051654.1:14458-32091 GCA_900303255.1 Lesueurigobius sanzi
TTTGTCCATCTGAAACATCATGAAAAACATTTGAGAGTTCTCTACGAGACACTGAAGGCCAATAGGGAAAGCAATTTAATCCAGTGATATCAATTGAAACTATAACTTTAGGATACTGGCATAAATGTGAGGAAATGTGTAGCAAGGTTTCTTTTTTGTATAAAATTAAGGCATTTTATGTGAAAAAAAAAGCCAAAATTTCCCATATTTTCAGGTTTAAATTGATGGTTTTATGTTGTTGGAATATTAGTTACAAATATTTGTTCTGAGGGGATTTTTGTTTAGTTTGAATAAGCCAGTGTAGAAATCAGTAAAAATTCTAATTTTCTCAGTTTTTTTTTGTAGTCCAGAGTAAAAAAAAAAAAATCAGGCCCATAATAAAATGTTGAAAAGCTCTTCTGAAAAAGACCTCAAAATGTTAAGTTCAAGACTGGAAAATTCGATTGCTGATGGTGCTACTTATGAAGAACGTGGAGATGTAGTCGCCACAATGTGAGAAATATGAGAAAATGGCCTTTGCATTTACAATTTCTCAGAAAAACGTTGTATCAGTGCAATAATTATCACCTCATTGCGAAGATTAGGCCCTTTATTGGTTTCCAGCTGAAAGTTTGTATGTTCAGAAAGTCCCAAAACCCCAGAGTGACGTGATGCCGATAATAAAGCAGAGCCAGATGTGGGCCTTATAGAATAAATAAAACATTACACACAGAACATGTAAAAAAGATCAAGTTTAATTTGATTGGGCATTGAAAAAACAAGAACTACTATAAATTTGAATTGATAAAGCAATCCAATGTTATTGTGTTCTCAGGAATCAGAAGAAGGCAGAAATACACAATCTGCTTCTATCAAATCTACATTGATACTAGGGCTGCACCATTTTGACAAAAAAAACCTAATTGAGATTTTTCCAATTGTTTTTTATTTTAATATTATTTGTTATGGTCTAAAGAGGTTCTTCCAGCCCGAAACATCACTCTGGTGAATCAATAAAATGGTGAGCGTCATCAGTTGTGCCATCCATGTCCGAACTGCCCCCACAGTGGAGACACTTTTATTCTCTGGCTTTTAACACTGCACGAGTTGTGTGGTCCTCTCCTAAATCGGATTTATTTTTGTATTGTTTTAATCTGTTTTATATCTGTTTATCTCGTTTTATATTCAGTCAGTGGTGGAGCTAAGGACAGCATTTGATTTTAGTTTTTAAGATTTTTGTGCAGCAGGATTTGTCCATTTTTTCCTGCTTGAGTTACGTTTTCAAATCTAGCACTCCGGTTTAGATTTTGGATGTGCGTGTTTCTGATTGGGCTTTTAATATTATTTTTTATGCAATTCAGTATTGTCTAAGCCACAGGGTGATGTGGAAATTCTGTCTCACAATTTCCTTGGACACATTTTCTGCGCTTCACAATATTATCACAGTAATTATCTGCCGTAGTTGAACTGACTTCTTGTTGATCATCACAACAACAGTATTTGTGACACATTTTATTAATTATGACCCAATATTTTAGTTAAAGACATACTTTTCAAAGGGTAATTAGCAACAAATTGTACCTTGGTGCATTAAAATGATTGGAATTAAGAATATTTTACCTAAATTTGAGAATTTCTGATTTGAAAATACGACATTTTCTTCTTATTTCAAGAAAAAAATGATTTATTCGCAGTGCAATTTCTGTTTAATGTTATGAAAACACAAAAAGACCAATATGAAAGCGAGCCAGTCTTTTGAACGGCTCTTTGCATAGAGCGGCTCCCAAAGATCCGGCTCCCATTAAAGAGCCATAAATCCTACTAATCGTGCCTTCTTTCCATCGCGGTTACCAATATTATTGTTTATAGCCACAGCCCTAGTTAATCTTACAGCCCTAATTGATACTGTGTATTAATGGACCTATTTTCTGGTAGAAGTGTGTTGTAAAATAAAAACTTAATCCTCCCCTAACAATAATTCAAAGTAAACATCTTGCAACCAGCAAAGAAAGCTTTTGAAGTTTAAATTTGGTACATAAAATATAGGTAGTTAGGCTTAGTAAATGTTACAGAAATAATGTGCATGTGGTCACTTTGTTTCTTATAGACCTCTGTGAAACATGACATACAGAACATTAAATAATATTGAAAACTATGGCCACAGGGAGAACTCTGATCACGTAACATCCCGAAAACACTTAACCGAGTCACAACAATAATCACAGCTCGGTTATTGTTTGATGCCGCAATCTTCCCCCCCACAAACTTGTAACTTTAAAGCTTAGATATGAATCCAGTTTAACCAAACAAACATCGCTCCTCAGACAGAGGTCAGGCGGCCTAATGACTGCGGCTCGGAGGCTCGGTTGTTAGTTCTCTGCAGGAGGACTCCGTGTTATAATGGCTGGGTGCACATAACTCACTTGTTTCCTGTAAATGGCCTCGTACTCGGCCCTCTCTCCGTCTTCTCTCGGCTGATTCAATTTGCTGTAAATCCCGCGCTTTTCATATTTATATTATCGTCGGCTGAACACAGAGTCGGGGAGGAGGAGGAGAAGCGCTGACGACGGACTGCTGATGCGTTATGTCTCAACAATAATATTTCTGCTCCTCTTATTGACCTGTGTTGGTTTGAAGACACTTTATTACACGTGTCCCCCGGGCCTGTGGAGCAATAGCAATATATAATTTTAACGATTTTAGGGAGCTTCTCGGGGATTCATTCATAACCGCAGCTGCGATGATTTATTGTGGACTAAAAATACAAACGTGATCTGGCATCACTTGAAATGTTCCTGCAGCAATAGGTTGTGTTCACTAGGGCTGGATTTTGGTATTAGATTCATTGATTAATCGGTTAGCTGCAAAGGTGCATGGGAATTGTATTTTTTTTTCATAAACTTTTAGCTAAAGTGATGCAGTTTGAGGACATGTTGACAGAGTAAACTTAAAGGAAATGTCCGTCCTTGGGAGAGGATCCCCCCCTTCATGTGGACCTCCCCGAGGTTTCTTTGTTTTGTCCCAATGAATTTTTTGGAGTTTTTCCTTCCCGAGAAGGAGGGTCTAAGGACAGGGGATGCCCCAGCACAATTAATATTCACTAATTGTCTTTCTATTTCTTGTGAAGCCCTGCGAGGCAACTTTGTTGTGATTTTGGGCGATACAAAGTAAATTGAATTAAATTGTAGGATGTTGTTAGTACAAGGTTCCCCGTATGTCATTCCTCATTTGAAGGCTCACAACCTTGAAAATACAGTATATGAAGAGTTCTACTGCAAAAACGGATAAGTGCCATTGACAAAATCTATTTACGGCTGCAAATTTCTCTTTAATTAACAGTCTTTTTATATTATATCTATTTTAGTGTCATTTAAACTATAGTCTCTCGTTCTTGATCAAATACACATAACTTTACTTTCACAAGTTTCAACTATGGAGCACAGGAAGACAAAATGAAAAATGTGTCAAACATTTCAGAATGGGGATATCTGCTTTTGTAATTGAACTCTTCATATAGATTTCCATGAATTAGTTTAAATTGGCCACAGTCAAAACCATGGCTTTGCCTGTGGGGCTCATTCTGCTCTGATTAGATCATTGTCTGGAGATTTACCTCTGAGGACAAATAGAGACAAACTATTAACAAAAAAAGATGTACACCAGGGCTGTCCAATTTTTTTTTTCATCATCAATGAATCAATCAAACTTTATTTTACACTTTTGATACAAAATGCAACTCAAAGCACTCTGCAAATTACACATTAAAAACAGATCATTCATTTACGCATGGCATGGAGGAGGACCACAGAGTGCAGTCAAATATACAACTGGGTTAGGGCAGTTTGACCTTTCCCTCACTATAGTTAGTCTGGAACCTTAATACAAGCTCTGTCTCACAGTAAAATGTTTTAATTGTGTTGAATTGTTAAACCCTCATCTCTGCTGATGTGTGCCCAGGCAGGTGCAATACAACTTAACAGGAGAGAAACAGTTTTTGAAAGAAATTTTCAAAAGGAAAATTGACAAAACCTGATCATTATTTGACAGTGATTGGATTCATAAACCAGCCATATCATTGTTAAGGCTGAAAGGCTTTCTACTTTCTAAAATAATTAGACCTTAGTTCATATAGTATGAGCTGACAGAGAAGACATTGGACTTTGTCACAGTTTTTGTTTCATGTGGATTGGCCCAGGAATGACAGAGAAATTAGCAATAATAGTTTATTGCTCATAGAAATCTACATTTTGACAGTTATGGTATAGTTTTAAAATTTCAAGCTGACCACAACCTCAATTTTAAAATATAGCCTCTTCAGAATGTTGTGATGTCACATGAACACAACCTATTATAAATAGTGTTTAGCTAATCTTTAGACCTTTCAAGGCATCCTGAGTGAACATTTACAGTGGGCTCTAACCACTGTTAAATATCCATGTTTACTTATTTATTTAACAGTTATGTAGCAGTTTGATACTAAAATAAGCTAAATCTTGGTGATTACAATTCTTCATTGAAGGCCTTCATTCAGAAAGTATTTGCTTTTGTGAACATTCATAAAAGATAAGTCTGTGATCAATTCCTTTTATTTCTCATGACCCAGAGGTTGTGGTTATACTGTACATATTTAATTAAATGTGAGTAATTTGAATATTGTGACTATAACACACATACCTAATGGTGGTCAAAGTACCTTAATTTACTTTCATTTCATGACTTGAGTAAAAGTATTTATTTCTCTCCAAATATTACGCCGATAATATGAACATTGCTTGGCCAAAATTTAACTTAAGGCATGACAGGTGGAAATAAAACTTTTCATGCAGTGAGGTTTTTGTGTAGTTTTGTCTCTTAACATCTTAGTTCAATGCCGAAGTCAAAACAATAGACCAAACTCAGCCTTCAGATGGTCATTTTAACAGTATATAACATATAACTTGGTTTCCATGTGGTGTGTGTAAAGTGACCAACGAGACGCTGTGATCTATATTTGAGAGTCTTTTCGAGGAGGAGCCAGTAGATAAACACGAGCATCTGCAGACGTTACAAAGCTTTAGAGAATCTTTTCTCTAAAATCACTCAAGCAACAAAATCTCCACTTCAGTTGCGCCTACAGACACCACATATTCCAGTCTTGTACTTAACATTGAAGGGTTTTTCAGAGGGATTTTTCAATAATTAAGTCTTCAATATTTAATAATAACTAGTGTATGCAAAAACAAAACAAACCTCAAACTCTGTCCAACGAATATATCAGCAAAATAAAACCATCATTTAAAACCTGGCTCTCACCATTATTTAGATTTTGTTGCCAAAAATATGAGCAATTTCGTCAATTTTTACACAAAATATTTATTTATATATGGAAAGTGTTGCAGTAAAAGTAATATGTTCTTGACAAAAATGTATTCTTGTGTACTTTCATACATAACAATGTGTACAGTACAGTGTTTCCCACAAATTTGAAAGAGATGATGGTGGTATAGGCGATCTTCAAATCATTTAATCTAATATTCATTTTGAGACTTTATTGATCCACAGGGGAAATTGTGGTGTCACTGTAACTCAAATGGTAATCTTAGAAACAAAACATAAAGATTTGGGAATAGAATAATTAGTAGAAAGAAATCATATAGTTGTTTTGGTGTAAAGATTTAACATTGTACTGATATTTGATCATATCAATCCAATGTGTGTACAGTATAGTTAATGTTATGTGTTTATGTTCAGACAAGAAGCACTTTAAATGTCATTTCCAATCCAAATGTCTTGCTTAGCTTGTTTTTAGAATATGGTGGAGAAAATTAGACCATGGGGGGCCGCCATAGTCTCCGTTATTAATGTTATTTAATAACGGTTATTTCTGTGGTTGTCTTTTGACAAAGGAAATTAGCCTTAATGAGTATTGTTATCGTAGGCACAAACTCTTCAGTCTTCATCTATACTCTGTAGTTGAAGTGTAGGACATTTCGATCTTATCAGCTTAATAACGACTTGAGCACGCTCGTGGGTCTCTTAAACCAGAAGGAGGAGTTAACCTTCTGGCTATCCTTCTGGTTTACTCTTAAGAAACCCACGAGCGTGCTCAGGTCGTTATTAAGCTGATCGAAGCGTCCTACACTTCAACTACAGAGTACAGATGAAGACTGAAGAATTTTTGCCTACGATGGGCAACTCCTGTACAACTGAGAACCTACACAGACTTAATGAGTAATGCAGTAGTATTTCCCAGTATTTGCCTGCACAGTGAGGGTGGGGAGTGGGGGGGTGCAGTTTTGTCCTGTCTGATTATTGTCTTAATTATTATGGTTTATTCATTGTTTTCGTTTGTTTATTTGTTTATTACTTTTCTCTTCTACTTAAGAACCCATTATTGTGGAGGGAGCGGGGATAATCACATTGAAACAAGACTTTGTGCCTGACCGCTGCACATAAACGAGCCCACAGTGTGTACGTTCAACATTTCATCATGTTCCTTCCACTCTGAACTCTGGGCTTGTGTTGTTCCCTGCAGCGTACCCCAGCGCTCTGGGCCACGACGCCTCCATGACCTGCCACTCGGTCGGCGCCACGGTGGGCTCGGACGTCAAAGCCGAGTGCGAGAGCGCGGCCGAGAGCAGCTTCACCATGAGCTCCATCATCGAAGACGCCACCAAATGACCGAGTCAGACCTCGTGGTCCTGGGAGGCTCCGGCTGCTGCAGTTCTGTACTCCTCAGGGTTTTGGCAGTTTACACGTCTCCATACAATTCCTCAGCTCTCAGCGTTTTCTTACTAGTGTTACTCTCGTGTACTTTTGTGAGTGAAAATTAATTAAAAGTTAATAATGAGATAGCGATACAGCGACGAGAGCATTTCATTGCTGTTTTAGTTTTGATTTTGGCAGATTGCCTTTGCTTCAACACAATAACGTTATTGCTTTAGAGTTGTGCATTTTAATGACAAGAGATTCCAATTTTGCTTCAGATTTTGCTCCAAATTATGATTCGACGTTTGACACAATTTCCTAAAATCATCCAGATTATAGTGCAAATTTTACTTTTAAAAGACAAACTTTAATCTGACAATTACGTCTTAATTATCGTAGCGCTTATACCAATATGAACTAACCCAACAGACCCTTTCGCTGCTTACATCATCAGTGACATCAGCTGGAGGCAGGAAGTGAGCAAGAGAAATAAGATTAAGCTAAAACTAGTGATTACAAGTGTAAAAACTACAACTCAAAAATGTGCTCCTGTTGTGGCTTAAGGAGCAAGAACAAGAGGAATGACATTTGAGACGATAAAATAAGGTTTTATCTGATATTTCCAACAACAGCTAGACATTTGTTTATCGTTACCATGACAACAGCTACAATGGAAATCGATAGGGATCTAGCTTTCCGCCTCCAGCTAAGCCCCCAGAATGTTTACAAACAATGAAAGGGTCTACATAACCAATGCACTCCTCCTTCTTGGTTTGACAAAAGACAAATGTATCAGTTTTCTTTCGGTTATCTGTGTTTTTTCTGTTGTTCATTCCATCAAAACACGGCGCCCTGTACAGCACATTCATGCGCCGCACAGCTATAGCCGTCTGTGTTTCGTTGTGATTCATTTCCAATTCACCCCCAAATTGTTCTGTGTTTGAATAATACAGCTACAAAAGCCATTCAGAGTCCGCGTGTTTATGTCGCTACAAGTTTTGGGAGAACTCCAAGCGCCGGCGGTGATGGAGTGTAAACGCAGCCGTGTCGCGGGGAACAACTACATAAAACAGGCCCGGGGAAAATTACTTGTATTTTCTTTCTGCCGCTCGCCGGGAACATTCATTGGACTCGGCCCCATCTGTAGTAATCAATAACGCGACCATCTTGTTTTTTTACGAAACGCACTTACTCTTAATTTCATCCACCAGTGGTTTTAGAGAGAGGGAATGCGGAGTTACCTATACGGCGCCGGCGTTATAAATCACTTGTGGAGACCGGATTGCCAGGCAGCATCGATTGATCCTGATATATCACAGAAATTTACTGTCACTTCTGTTTTCAATTAAAGATACAATCAGTCAGATAATGACTTAATTGGATTTTACGGAAGATTAAGTTTTATAGCGCCGTGCTTTATGAGTTTAGTTAAGGAAGGCCGTTTTTTTTTTTTGTTTTGTTTTTTTATTATCCCCGGCGTCCTTCTGTAGCCCCTGCCCCGCGTGGAAAGTGTCACCGCGTTGGCCTTCCTCGAGACGCCCCGGTGTCCATACATCACGCCGCCGCCGTAATAGTCCAGCGCGCTCCGGTGCCAGCCTGGTGAGAGGCCGGACCGGGGGCCGAGAGAGCGGAGCGGTGTCGGTGCGCCGCTGTGTTAACATCACTTAGCGTTGTTGTGTCAGTCTAATTAAGCCTGCACGCTCAATTAATGCCTGCGCCGGAGATGAGCCGTGTTTAGCCGAATGGCCGCGCTCCTTACGTGACGAGGAACACAAATGATACGATTCACGATTTGTGAATTAGCTTGGTTGCCATGGTTTCTAGTTGCATTCGGCACAAGGCTGCAAGATTAATCGATATCGAATCGAAATCGCAATTTTAAATACTGCAATAACCTAACCCCAAAGGCAGAGGGTTTTTCTCTTCCTTGCCTCTGCAGTGTTTAATGAAGCTGAAATATAATAAATAAGCACTACTGCAATGTATAAAGGAGTATATTTTGCTGACAATACTAGGACTGTGACAATAAACAATAATATTGGTAACCATGATGAAAAGAATGCACGATTACTTGATCTTGGCATATTTTTTCCATACAGGGTTTCCCTGGGGCATTAAAACGCATTTAAAGTCATTAAATGAATTGTGCTTAAGAATAAGGCCTTAAATGTCATTAAAAAGCATTAAAGGGAAAATAATATATTTTCCACCCCCTACATGCTCCAGCAATGTCCCGCGCTGTACTGTGAGCCCACACCTATCCCACTCTATAAGCCTGCACCGTCTCTCTAAAGTTGCGTGTTCGGGCCGAGGCAGCAGTCATTCACCAGCGTAACATGGAGACTGCAGTTACGCGGACGGCCAGAGGTGGCAGTCACGAGTATGAAAATGATCAAACCGTTGAGTCCCTTTAAATTGAATTCAAACTGGCATTAAATCTAAATTTCTTAGAAAATAATGAAATTGCATGATTCATTTTACTGCAGAAGTTCATCAAAAATACACAAATTAGGGTTTAAATTCAATCGCAGTTTTTGAAGAAATGTTACAACAGTTACCCGTTGTATACAATTTTATACAAAATATGAAAATGCATCTATTTGGTGGAATGTTTGCAAATTTTAAGAAATGAAATACACACAGAATTGTTGCATTTGTGGCATTACAAATCTAGTATTTGGGTTTTAAAATGGCATTACATTTGACTTGCTGGATCCTGCATAAACCCTGTCATAATTAGCATCATGGCTTATGTAGCTAATCCACAGTGACATAATTACTGTGAATAACATTGTGAATCGCAATCATTTTGTCCAGGAAAATTGTGAGACAAACATCTTCCATATCGTCCCATGCCTAGACAATACTGAATTGCATGACAAGTACAACATAAATATATAATATTTATGTAAATATATATATTTAAGATCGCAAATCAAATCGCAATTTCTGTCTGAAAAATCGCGATTAGGTTTTTTGTCAAAATCGTGCAGCCCTTTAGAACAGCGGTCAGTGGGACAAATTCCTGCTAAAGCTGCTTGGTTTTGCATTAAAGCGCTGCTAATAATGTGAACAGTAGAAAAAGTAAAGCTGACAAAAACTTACCTCACCATCAAAGCGCTAATGTGAGTTTTTGTGCTGTATATTACTTTTCTTTCCTGCCATTCACATTATTAACAGCGCTTTAATGCAAAACTGTGCAGCTGTAACAGGAATTTGTCCCACCGACCCCTGTTCCAACTGCCATGGAAACCATGGCAACCAAGCTAATTCAGAAATTGGGAATTGGAAAGGACAGTGTTTCTGTGGATGTAGCTAGCCAAATCTGACTGTGGATTGTAGAATATTGGCGTCTCATCAAAATGCAAATATTTTCACTAAAAACGGCCAGTGCCACGAACCACTAAACAAGCCACAGTCAGCAGTTTAACCAGACAAGGCCATATTATTGTTTTAAATATATTTGCAATATGCAGTAAATAATACACTTAATAAAGTCCAACTTTAAAGTGCTTGAAGTACTGTAGACTTTTTGGTGGAAATCAGCTTCTCTCAGTCCACAGTCAAATGAAAGTATTCAATAAAGATATCATCAAACGTGCAGTTACTTTGCATTTTAAAGGTTGATTTATTCATTAATTATGTATACATTTTCACTATTTTGCACGTGATTTAATTTTGAGTGACATACTGCCATTTAACCATGGACACTCTTAACCCAACACCAAACCTAGCTAGAAATATGTCAGTTACTTTGCTTAAAGTTTGCAAAATGGTGAAGTGACAGTAAATATTTAAGCATTTCTAACTTGTTTTTTTAATGAAGAGTAATATTACTGTCCTAAACCTATAGCTATCTAACTCACAATGTGCAGCTATCATTAAAAGTGTCTCTTAGACAGTCATGTAACTAGCTTAGACTCAGCTATCCAAGCTCACCATGCTGGAGGCAAGTGCTCAAGAGGACATTTCATTACAATGATAAGCTAACATAACTTAGAATAATGAAGTGTTCTAACTTGCTTTGGACTCTGGTAATTTAAGGTAACGGGTTTCCTCACCTTAAAGTTATCCCTGCTAATCAGGGCTACAGTGTATTTGTTGGGACAGAGCATGTTAATGAACACACATGGGACAGTTGGGCTCATTTCCATCCATTGTTCCACACTCACAAACCCACTCATTCATCCTGATCTATTGTACATGTTTTTAGTGGTAGGAAAAACCGGAGCACCCAGAGGAAACTGGCAAACCAGGCCTGAAGAGAACATGCTAACTCCACAGAAAGGCCCTGTGCGGCCCAGGGATTGGACCCGGGACATTGAAGCACAAGCGCTAACCACTGTGCCACTGTTTGGCTCATTTCTCAGTTGGAGATCTATGTCCGAAGTGTCCCAGGGGAGTCTTAAATCAGCCTGTGGGACAGGGATGTGGAGACAGACACGCCCCTCATCAGAGAGTCATAATCCCCTCAGCTCCTGCACTTGGCCCCTTGACACGCTGCATTTGCATTGTTTAAACACACTGTTAATATTATAATGTCGCTGTTGCTCAAATAAAAGTCAATCTAAACAAACAAATAAAATAAATATTTTGTCAAAGATAATTCTATTTTAGACAAAGGGTTGAGATGAGGTGATTTTATGGTGTGCACCTTATATTGTAAGGACTGACAGATACAGAGTGGTTTACTGCAGATGCTGATGATATTTTAACATTGAGGCAACACTCTGCAGGTAACATTGGATGTAGATTACTGATAATTGGGGAAAATGTACTGGAAGTTTCCTCATTTAATGGTTTCATAAAAGAAAAAACTGTAATGCATTAAAATGCCCAAATTGAAATGGATAGAGTCAGGGTTAAATATATGGGTTTGTTTTGTTGACACAAAGGGCATTTTGTCTTGTTTAGTTTTTTAATCAGCTAGTGATACAAGACAGGAAAAAAATGGTGTCTGTAGCCTTTAAGTTCAGATTGTAATAAAAATTAAATGAAAAAAATACATCATGAGGAAATTCCCCCTAAATGGTTATTTAACACATGTAATTAATTATAAAATGGATTAATGGAGCAAATTGAAAACATGGTTTTGCCTGCAGTGTCTCCCCTGAAAATGTGCATAACATTTTACGCACGGAATTATCTTTATTATTATTATTATTATTATTATTATTGCTATTATTATTATTATTAGTATTATTATTATTGCCTAAACGTCCATAATCCGTCTGTGTAGGCTACCTAAACGTGAGTAGATACACTGTCAGGGAAAGATTCCCAGTGTTATGAGTTCATCTTAGGTCTTTGTAAAAAGGAGAGATACTGTTTATGACTCTTTTATATCAATCTATTGGTTTTATGGTCGCTGCGCCTTGAACCCGTGATAAAATTGGCGCATTTTCGTCACGCAGATGGAGACGTACGGTGAATACCAATTACAATGCAGACCGCAGTATAAACTTTTATTCCAGTTTGTGTTTTATTCTTACAGTCCAACAACATGAATAAATTTATAATGCGTTTTGGAAAAGGCGTCTCCCACTCCCACAAATCTACTGGGCCGGCACAAACTGCAAAGCCACTCTTCACCTTGAAATTTCCTCTGCTATTTTCCAATTAAAAGCTTAATAGCCCTGGAGACGGGCTTCATGTGGGCAAGTTTACCATGCTCTCATTCTAAGTGCCGATCCCATTATTTGCTTGAATAAACCTTTTTACGGTCAGAAATGGGCCCCGGCTTTGTCCGGTGTTATGTTTCAATGCCCTCTATTAGTCCAGCACAGGGGACAGATCAGCGCCTCATGCTCCATTATAGGCCTGGATCACCACACTTTATCAGTGCGCGCGGCACACAGCGGCACTGCTGCGCGGTCAACACACGGGCCAAGTGTTGGAGGGATGGAATTAACTCCCGTCATTTCTTCTTTTTAAATGTATTTAAATGATGTGTCCGGGAATCATCCTCTTTGGTTATTCTTATTTATTTAAGTTATTGAAAGCATCATCATTAAATAGCCTAAATATTGAAATAGAAAGGCATCTTAAAGGTATTGCAACAACTTCATTTTGCTTTTATAACACAGTCTTAAATACAATCCTTTACTTGTCCGTTATAACATTTGCAACATTTGTAGATTACTTGAGCGATTGTTTATATTGAGATGAAACGGCTGAAGTTGACAGTCGCTGACGTCAGATCTGCTGCACTCTCAGCTTTAACTTTAGTAACTACTGACTGTCAGAGCGTGTCCGCCCACGGGAGAGGTAGACCTCCACACGCGCACGCTGAGGTGCCCGTGCGCTCATGCGTGGCGCTGAGGATAACTATCCCGTTTTGTGTCGGCTTCTCTCTCTCTTCCAGAAACATTCTCACGAGCAGAGTGTCAGTGTAGGCACGCAATGAACGGCTACGGCTCTCCGTACCTCTATATGGGGGGGCCCGTGTCTCAGCCCCGCGCACCGCTTCAGAGGACTCCCAAGTGCGCTCGCTGCAGGAACCACGGAGTGCTCTCATGGCTCAAAGGCCACAAGAGGTACTGTCGCTTCAAAGACTGCACCTGCGAGAAGTGCATCCTGATCATTGAGCGTCAGCGCGTCATGGCGGCACAGGTGGCGCTCCGTCGACAGCAGGCGAACGAGAGTCTGGAGAGTCTCATCCCGGAATCTCTGCGGGTCCTGCCCGCGATCACAGAGGCTGCCCAGGCCCCCGCGAACAGGGCCGAGGAGCTAGAACTGAGGTGGAGCAGTGCGGAGCCGGGTCAGAGCGCACCCAGCTGTACAGGTACAAGTCACACGTGTCTGTGTTTCGCCGTGTTGTGCAGCTGCAGTTTAGCTTGATATTGTTAACCTGAACTTGCAGTGACAATAGCCTATATTTTAGTAAAACCATTAGATGTGTCGCTTTATTGCTTTGGGATGTGAAGATCACCAGTGTAAGCTTAGGTGCATTAACGAGAAACACATTTTAATCACATTCCATTGTGCTTTGCGTGGACTGGCACATGTGCCTCCACCAGTGTTCTTCTCACAGAAATAGACCTGAGCTGGACCCAGGATTAAATGCCGCCTGCTGCTTCTCTAAGTCGCCTTTATGAAGTTCATGGGAACTCCAGAGGTCCATGTTCTACTTATTCTCTGACATTGTCCCTGCTCAAATATCAATAGGCAAATGCAGCCGTGCCTCGGGTCATTTCTTTCCCATTTCCAAACCAAATAACATTTGTTTGCAATTTTTTGTTCATTGTTCAAAGCTCTTTTTTTTTTTTTTGCCTCTCAGCAGCAGAGCACTGACCCCATGGCGCGCCCGCTTACTGTAAAAGATGACCGTAATCAACAGTGACAGCACCAGCAATCGAATATAATCGCCATATGTCTTTAGAGAGGTCAGACCAGGATGAAATGTTACCAAGAAACAAGCCATTTATTTGCACTGTGTGTGGTCAAAAGGCAGGGTCACGCATCTCTCACTGACACACGCTCAGCACTTTGGAAACTGCTCGTTGCGCGAGAAAGAAACCGCGTAGCTTAGCCCATCTGTCCAAGTTGAAGCAAGTGAGACAAGCCAATCCATTTAATCTTTGCCCATCTCATCAGATTTTGCCCCTGCCTCTTGGCCAGGACACTCTTGAAAACCTCAAGGGTTATAAAGGTTAAAGAAAAGAAAGATTCAGCCGCTGACATGACTCTATATAAATTACAGGTAAAGTATATATTAAGTCAATAGAAGCAAGTCATAGGCAATTAAAATTTCCGCAATTAATTAGAGTTATTGTCCAGCTATAACACTCTTGTCGCGACCCCCAGGTTTCAGTGGCACAATGATGCAGCTGCCGGTGGCTAATTTACCATAGTTTAAATTTGTGTTTTTTTCTATATTTCTATATTTCTTTTTTAATATAAGAGATTAATTAAGAATATCAATCAAAGAAATTGGTCTAAAATAGGCTAGTTTCCTATAATTATTTGTTCGGTTTGTAAAGTCATTTTGACCATTTGCTTGAGAAGTGCGTAAAGCCGTGTGTTTCTCTTGCGCAGACCCGGAGGAAGGCGCTGATGACGGCTCCGGGGCAGAGAATGGAGGCAGCTCCAGTGACAAGGACCAGGACCCCCTCAGCTCTCCAGAAGGATCCAAACACAACACGTGCTTCACCCCTGAGCCACCAGAGACACCATCCCAACCGGAAGAGGCCCGCTGTAGCACAGTCAAACCCGGGGACAAAGAAGTCAAAAGCTCGGTGATTGGGACGGAACAGACCGCGCTCCTGGAAGGTCTACCCCTGAGTCTGAGGGCCCACAGACCGCCCCTGGACGTGCTGCAGAAGGTCTTCCCTGCGCACAAGCCCGCCGTGCTCGAGCTCATACTGCGAGGCTGCGGGGGCGACCTCGTGGGCGCAATTGAGGTTCTGCTCTCAAGCCGCAGTCCAGATACTGGCGCGCATCCATCACACGGTGATACCCACCCTGACGGGCTGGTGTTGCCCCCAAATGGACACGCGCTGGAGCCCGCGCTGGGCTCTTACCCCGTGACCAGCTCCAAGTGGTCCGTGGGCTCTGCTTTCCGGGTGCCCGACTCTCTGCGTTTCTCGTCGGACTCTGCTTCTGCTGTTGTGCCCACGGGGCCTTTGGGGGTCCCTCTGCAGCATCCATCCTTTCCACAGCCCTCGCGCTACCCATTAATGCTTCGCAACTCACTCACGCGCAGTCAGGCCGGGCCCTTTGTGCATAATGACGTGACTCTTTGGAACACTGTGGCCCTACAACAGCACTACCAGCTCCGCTCCGCCGCGCACTACGTGTCCCCCTTTTCCACTGCGCCTGGAGCACCTGTCTTCAGAGGGACTTCGCTCCTCGGCTCATCCCGGGCCGAAGAGCAGCGCCTCAGTCTGCAGGAGGACGCCGGCCCTCTGGGGCCCAAAACTTTGTATTCTCCAGACCAGGAGCACGAGTACGAGGAGCGATCTGACTCCGCAGACTCTCGCATCCTCAACTCCTCGGCCTAGAGCCTGCACTGGCACTCTCACTCCCAACACGGAAACATGATGCTACTCCAGTATTCTCTTGAAAAAAAAAAAGATCCAGAGTGAGAGAGAGAGAGAGATGGTGGGAACAATAAAAAGGCACTTTGGAGTTGCTTTAGGCTATATTTTCTGAGCTTTAGGCCAAAGGACAACGCGTAGGCTAACTTATTATTGACTGCTGTAAAAACATCTTTGGCGTCATTGTAATCAAACAATTTGTTATGTGCATTTTACCTTCAAACCAGGAAAACGCCCATCCGCCTCAAATATGCTGCTGTAATTTCATTACTTTAGTTTTTAAGTTGTTTTACTTCCGCACTGATACGTCAGTTCAATGAAACTCTTTAAATAATTCTGAAGAGGAAAAAAATAGCATAATGAGAATCTTGTTTTGTTTACATTTTAAAGCAGTGTTACTCTGAACAGACTCATGGTCGTAGTTGCTGAACGCATGTGTAAATGTTTCACTCTGCATGTCAAAAGAATGCCAAATAAATCCTAATTGTAAATGATTATAAATAATTGTCTGTTGCTCATTGTTGCTATTTTTATATTTTAAAAATGTAAAAAGTAGATACGAAATTTGTAATATTTCTTTGTCTTCGTATTGAATTTAGTTTGTATAGAGGCCCAAATAGCATCGGCTATAACCCAAACATGGCTTTGACCACATAGTGAGAGGCCCTGTCTACTCTGGATCGTGCCTTCTGGTATATGTACATTCCATCACATTAAACCAGGGTGTATAAAATACATTGCACATATTAGTATTTTCCGGCCATGCAGCTTTAGAGATCAGATGGGAGTTCATTGCTCCCCGTCAGTGGTGGTAGGTGTATCTAAAGTGCAATTGTGCCATCTAGTGGTGTGTGTGTGCCATAGCTGAGATAGCTGATAGTTGAGATTATTGCGTTCATGCTCACACTATAATTATATGAAAAATGCGAGGGCACAACCAACTTTTATCTGGCCTAATAGCCAACTCTATTCTGCTGTAAAGGCTACATCATAGGCATATGCCCATGAACGAGGAGTCCTTTTAGTTTATGCTGACAAAATAGTATGAGACCTTGCACTCCTTGGGTTTGCCAGTGGTTAGCGCTCGTGCTTCACAGCAAGAAGGACCTTTCTGTGTGTGTGAGTGAGTGAGTGAGTGAGTGAGTGAGTGAGTGAGTGAGTGAGTGAGTGAGTGAGTGAGTGAGCGAGTGAATGAGTGAGTGATCGGAGCGAGGGTCCTTTGGCGCAGATGTGTGTTGTGTTGAGGGCAGCCGTGGCTACATAAGTAGCTGACCACCACCGAGTAGGTTATGGAGTAAATGTAGGCCCTTGTCTCATGTAAAGCACTTTGTGACAATGTCTCGGCGCTTTACAAATATATTCCTTCCTTCCTTGACCTCTTGGCTCTGTCACATGCGTCACAATACAATACAATATAGGCAGTGGTTGGCTCATCCAAACAAGAGTGTATACCAAACATATGCTGCCCTCTCGCGGACAAGATTTGTTCATGCATTAAAGATAAGATAAGATAATACTTTATTGATCTCACAATGGAGAAATTCACTTGTTACAACAGCTCTTAGGACAGGATCACACAGGGGGGTGCAAAAAGTGCCATCAAAGAAGAAAATAAGTTTGTAAAACAGGTAATAGTAATTGTAATAATAATAATAATAATAATAGAATAAAAAAAATAAAAAATATAGTAATGTCTCATAGCATCTCTCTCTAAATAAACTATACAAGCATCTCTTATGCACACTAAATAAGATTGGGGGGAAAAAAAAACCTCTATGTTTAATTGGGCAGGATGTGATATGTATGAAATGGAGAATAAAATATTGTATCAGAGTTATCATTGCAGGTGAATATATAATAAATAACTGTTTACATTTAGGTGGTTGATTGATAAAGTGACATTGCAGGTATTGTAAGCACTGTGGTTAT
>OMNZ01051655.1:0-25627 GCA_900303255.1 Lesueurigobius sanzi
CTTCCATCGTCATCTCTAAGCTCTACCAAATGTGTGGACACCAAGATTAGCCATGTACACCTATGATGTAAAGAAATGATTTTTGGAGAAAAAGGCCTAGGGCTTAAAGGTTAATGGTCAAAATATTATTAATAAATATCTGAATATATTCGGATATTAATATTAATAAACAAACAAACTTCGAATATGAATTTTGGGCAAAAGTCAAAGCCCTAACACCAACTTCTAAAACTACTGACTATTTTCAAGATTAATCAAAGAAAATCAACTGATGAATACATGTAAACTAATCTACAACAAAACCATGATATAGAAAACGTGAATCATGTTTTATATGTAATATTTTTGTTGTGAACAATCAGATCTATTTATAACGAAACACGAAATGGCCAAATTGACAAGTGGGGTAAAACAGTGGTTCTCAAACTTTTTTTCAGGCGACCCACTTTTTGTCATTGGTGATCTGTCACGACCCACCTCCCCTCCCCTTCGAGCAAGGCCTACTACAAATAATTTTAATGTAATATATTTAAATAGGCCCCATTTGCATTCAGCGTTTTTGGATCATTTCGATTATTTAGGTGCGTCATTAGCTTCATATCTGTATCAAAAGCATTAGCTTATTACAATGTGGACAGTTCTGATCTTCAGACCGAAGCAGCTCACAGATGCAGCGGAGCATGGCTGTGGTAACGGCCCACTTTTAGCATGAGTTTCAAGCTAAAATTAGCATTTCATCTGTTGTACAAAAACAACAGACCACAGAAAGGGTTTATACAGTCGCTGAGCAATGGGACAAAATGGCAAAAAGTGTTCAGAAATCCTACACACCTTTTATCATATATATCTTGCTTCAAGACTCAACCAAGGAGCGCTGTGAGACAAGTGGGAGAGCGAGGGAGAGCGAGTGCACATGGGTCGCAGTTACAGTGCGTAGATGCATTTCTCATTTTACGAGAATAAACTTGTGAACAGTTTGTAGATTAAATATGTGCAATAGCACATATGGACATGGTATAAAGAGAGTCTCTGTGTGGAGAACTCAGCAGCAGTTTTCTTTGTCATTAATGAGACAAGCTCTGTCCAGACGCTGCTTTTTAAAATGCAATTCCACCGCGACCCGAAAAGAATCTCACGCAACCCACCTTTGGGTCCCGACCCACTGTTTGAGAACCAATGGGGTAAAAGATGCTACAATAGAAAAAAATACAAGCCCTGTAACTTGTATTTTTACATTCTCGTGGACCCACATTTGTGTGACTTGCCAGTACCTTGAGTGAGTCAGTGGTGATGCTTATAGAGGGCTTCTTTGCAGTGACCGCTGTGCTGGATCCCCATCGCCGCTTTCTTCCAGCATTTGCTGCTTCAGTCTCACTCACTCCTCGTTCTGCAGTAGCTGGAGACATCTTGTTGCCTACAGAGAAATCATAATGGTGATTGCCATATTTAAGTTTATTTCACGTTGTAGTATTCTATGAAAGGAGGAATACTAGCTGCTTAATGTGCAGTCATTTAAGAATGTCTGCACTAGATCAGTACCTGAAGAGGAACTGAAAGTTATGGAACCATTTACTTACTGGTCAAGGATATCTTGCGGGCAGCAAAAGCCTTTGGAGTGGTGCTCTGGAAACAGAAAGACAGAACATACAGAAACCCCACGGGTGCAGGGCAAGATGAGAACCTGAGTTGAGATGCAAACACTACAACAGAGACGAGTGGAATAGGAAAAGTGACGGAGGGAGGGTCAGGGGCAGTAACAAGAGCCCAGGAGGTTCTAACTGTACCACACTAACCTAAAGCTGATCAATACAGATACCCCAGACATATCTGCCTTCCACCTCCGCTCAGAGGACCAGAGATAAATCCCTGACATGCTGCTGTTTTCATGTGTTTGTGAACTGGCTGGCATACACAGCAACAGCTTTATATTCACAGGTAAAGATGCTAAAAGCTGGTGTTGCATGAATAGAAGAGTATGAACTAGTAGACTTGAATGTAAACTTAAACATGCTCTTATTGAACATGGTGTGTTTGTACATGTATGGCATTCACAGTACTATGTCATGCATTATTAATATTTCACTAGTCCCATGATATATCAAATAAATGAGCAGAGGTGGAAAGCCTCAATGAATGTCTCAAGACCTGAGTATTTAGCAAAACTGCTGATTTAAAACTTAGGTTTTTCACAAGAACACCAATTGTAAAAAAAAAAAAGTTTAACTTTCATACAAAAGTAATTCTAAATGGAAAAAGGGGATTTTAACGTACAAAAAGCTGTATATGGTGTTATTCCTAATTACAGTTTAAATAAAATAGAGGAATAAGTCATATCCTGGTACCATTGAACACCTGAATCCTTACTGTCTCGACTATGGCCCACCGCACGTCAATGTGCACTGTATCTGGGCGGGGCTTGATTTGAGTGTGCAGAACGGTCAGCAGACAGGAAGTGATCTCTGGAGTGGACTTTGTCAGGAGGGGATGATAATTGGTGCTTTTGGGGCTGTTGGTCTGAAAGTCACTTTTAAGTCTTTTTAGAAAGCAGGTGTACAGTTCCATGACGAGATCAGGCCGAACAGCAGAAAATCAAAGTTCAAATGTATCCATGAATGTAATGTCCAAAAAGCAAAGTCCTTATAAAGTTCCAAGAGTTTTCATATAACTTTATAAAAAAGGTTGATTGCTCACACCTCAATTAGGGGTGAAGTAAAACAAAAATCCATAGCAATGTGTTTATTAAGATCCAACAGAGTCCATAATCAATAGCTCTGCCATTCTGGCCGGCACCAATAGCTATTCAAAATCCATGATGCACTTTCAGACACAGTTCATCAGAGCCTTCATGTGAAATGTCCACTGGATAATTAAAATCTCTTCAGTTTTAAGTCCAAGATTGTAACAACACTTTCACAGTCACATGAACATTGAAAATGTCATGTCCCGCTCCAAAAAACGGTAAAAGTTTCAATTTTAGCTTTAGATATCTTGATAAGTCTATGAATTCTTCTGAAAGCTAAGTCCACTTTGTTTCACAAGGCGCCATACCTTGTGAAGGACCGTTTTGTGTGACAGTAGTCTTCTTGTCCTTACTCCGTCACACCTACAGAGGGCAGCAGTGCGTTACAGGGGATTGCTGTTGGCCTTGGATGGGGAAAAGTGTCCATAGTCCATAGGTTTGCATTAGTTCATTTCAGAAAAGGCAAAGCCAAGGCCAGGGTGGGTTTCCATGACAACTGTGTGCTGCTGCAGTTGCCATGGCAGCTCCTGAAGCTGCTGACGCTGGTCTGATGAGAGCTGCACTCCTGCTGGTTCAGCAGAGTCTGGGCCTAAACTCAGGTACCAGCGCTGCGCTTGGGATTAGCGAGACAGGACTTGTAGGAGTAGGAAGAGGAGTGGAGGAGGTGATCGTGTTGGTGGTGATGGTAGAAGTAGTACGCACCAGGTACCATTAGGGGCAATGGAAGAGGCATGGGCACCTTCATAACAAAGCAATCAGTGGGGATTTAAACAGTAGTCACACCATCAAAACATATAGTGAGACGTGTTCATGAAGGGATACAAAAGTCAGGAGGAGGATAGGGATAAAGAAGGCAGACAGTGAACGAGACAAAGTGAATTAAATTAGAGAGAGCGATAGCAGTAAACAGAACTAGTGGCTGACCAAACAGTGAGACAATCCTCCATGTGATGTGAGGGTGCACTGGTCATGCAAACTTCACGCTAGATATAAACATGCACTAAAACATAATACATACGTACATGGCTTCCAACTTTGCTGCTCTAATATTTCAAAAGCACCAAGAGATGCATCGGACTTTCAAAGTTTTAGATAGAAGAGTATTTTATATAAATAAAATCAACTCTTACATCACCAATGACAATCCAAAAGAAAAACGCAACCAAATTTTGTAGACAAATATGTTCTGGACTAATAAACAGCCATTTTCACAAAATGTAAGCAAGAAGAGTGTCTCCATCACTCGAAGGATGGAATAAAAACAGTATTAGCACTCATTTCCATTGCTTTTTTTTGTATTTGACCTTTATTTAACCAGGAGAGTCCCACTGAGATTAATAATCTCTTTTTCAGGGGAGTGCTGGCCCAAGAGAGGATCCTATTGTACATGGTTTTAGTTGTAGGGAATAACAAAGCACCTGGAGGAAACCTACGCAGACACTGGGAGAACATGCAAACTCTACACAGAAAGGCCCCGTCCTGGCCCGGGGTTGACCCGTGAGCATTAGCCACTGCGCTACCGTGCCGCCAGGTTACAGGCCTGAGGAACTTTGATGAGCATGTGCAAAAAGTATGAAATGTAGTACACACGTTTCTACTCCAGCCCGAAATTGATTGGGTAGGAATATAGACCTTTCTCAGTCATGTGGCTTTTGCTGCCCACCAAGGCCTCTGATTGGTCAGAGCATAGAGATGTAGAATGTTTTGATTTGAATTGCTTGCAGCAAACTATTGTTGCATAAGTTCCGCTAGCCGATGATGTCAGCTGAGAAAGGTCTATAGGATTTGAATTGTGTGGATTTTCCAAGAAAATAGACATGATGATAATCATCTCCCGCAGTCGCAGTGCAACTGACTTGTGGAATAGCTCTTGTTCACTAGTGAGACTGTATTTGTTCTGAAGTTGCAGAGTGCATGGTGCAGCGTTAGGGAACAGACACGCATGCACTGGAACCTGGTGGTAACAGCAACTAACAAACCACTAACATCAGCAGTTAACATCTTAGTTTCTACACAGCCACGGCAGACATTCTTATATAGTGTGTCAGATGAGTTATTAGCAAATAGTAATTGTTTTCAATGAAATTAGTTCAGTAAAAAGAGTCCTGAGGTCCCACCACCAACACAACCCAATTGCCTACAACATGGTTTATGCTGTTGGTCTTCATAATCTGTAAACATTCTCGGGTAAAATCAGACTAAATATTTAACTTTTGCACATATGTACTTTTTCAGGAAAGCCTTTCTTTGTATAGATTGGGTTAAATCTTTGGGTTGTGTTGATTATTGGATCCTCTGCTGGTTGAATGAGAAACATGCTTGGATGTAAAGGAGGAGGATACAGTTTAGTGGGAGAGACTGGCCCTACACCTGCACATCCACACCTGCTCAGTGAACTTACCTCCTCCACAGGAACCTCACTGTTCTCTGGCTCAGCCCCAGAAGCTGCCGGTAGAGCCATTGAGCTCTCAGTGTCTGGCTCCTCTTCAGTGACGGCAGCTGCACTGGGCTCAGAGACCTCTCTACAGAACACAGCAAAAACAATCACAAATAGTTTTAGCCATTCTGCAATCCCACTGTTCAAGCTGCTGTTTATCTAGTTCGGCCTTAGATATGTAATTAATATTTCCAGCAAGACTATTAAGAGGTCATCTATGAGATGGACATTAAGAATGCAAGTGCAGGACCAGCAAGTGTGTAGAAAGTAGTGAAAGAGGCAGAGGAAGGGTGCCGAGACCAGTGATCTGGGTCAGTCCAACTATAAATAACCGATTATAGAATCAACACCCAGGGTCACAAACTGTCCACCAAGTCATAGTTCAAGAAACAACTACATCCATGTTGTCTCATCTATAATGACGCCAACCCATCAAAGGTCTATTGCACAAGTGGCTCTTCCCATTGAATTGTTTTGTTATGGTCTGTAATGGTGAGAGCAAGAACCAACGGGACAGTTTTTATTGTGTTCTTCTCCAAGCACTATAAAAATGTACCCCACTTCCTACAGTCACAGCATCGACTCAAGTGGTGGCATTTCTTAACAAAGATATCTTGTCTTTTGTGTAGCATAACTATAGCATTTAGCAAGGTCAATAATTCTACTCTAGCTCGACCATTTGCAAGTATACTGTGCAGCTAAGCCAAGTGAGACTCCATTGTACCATCTTTTGATAGTAAACAGGGACACAAGACCTCAATGCTGCGTCACCTTTTTTGCCCTTGGTGGAGGAGCAGAGCTGAAGAGACACCTAGTATAGTGAGCTCTCAAACAATTATGAGAAGCAGCATAAACATGCATTACAAATCAGTCGTGGTTAGGAGCTCTGGACTTCAACCATTTAAACTTTAGTAAAAACAGCATCCCTGAGAGCAATATGCAGCCTTGTCCCAGGGGAGATGCTGGTGAGTGGCGGTGTGGGCTCGGAGAGTGATATCATAGCATAAGGGCCCATTCACTGACTGTACAACGAACAGATGTCTGCTTAAATGACCTCCCTTGACAACAGAGAGAAACCATTAACAGCTATAGCGTAACAAACGCCAAAATACAAATGTGCCGCATTTCCCGTGAACACTTCATACATGCAGGTCTACCACCGGCACTGAACTGCGTTTTTAGCCACGTATATGGAACTATGGCTTTTATCACATCATTGGCAATGGATGCATATGAACCGAGTGAAGATTTTTAGTATCAAAACTAGCTCATTTGAGTTGCAGAAATTGAACACCCTTCCCCCTGAAAAATCTTGTCTGTTTCTGCACCCAACAAAAGGATCCTCGCTGGCGTCCCCACCTCACATGAATGAGCGTGTAAATCAAGCCAATGTGGACGTGACATAATGTTACAGTGATATAAAGGTATAGATAGCTAACCCTTTGATAATGTACAACAGCTGCCATCTTGGGATGAAACGTCGACCGAACCCGGCGAACGTGTTCCAGTTGTTTTTTAGGAATCTGGAACCAGCTACAACATGAAGCAGAGTGCCGCCTTCATTCTTACCCGTTTTTGTTGCCTTCAGACAGCATAACGCCCGGGCTGAAAGGAAACCACACAAGGAAAACGACTCCTCTTCGCGTCACTGACTCTGGTCAGCTGTGGGTTAAAATCGGGGACGCGGAAAAGAAAAAACCCGATCACGTTTTTGTCTACTGCTCATTCGCGTACACTGCGTCGGTATCAGGGATGCAGCGCATGTATGACGGCCATGTTGGCTTCGGACCGGAGTCACGTTTGCTACAGTGGAAAACAAGTTCCGCCCAGAGACTTTCATAATAAAAGCATTCTCGTCAGGTTACTGGTTGAAATCTAATCTAAGTGACAATAAAAAGGTAAACTAAACAACCCCGGTAGGCAGTGTGCGTAAGTATATATTTTTAATGAAATTTCATACGTAGAACAACACTACGTACGAAATTATAGGGGTTAAAGTGAAAAAAAATCCTGAATGAACTTCTAAAGTCTAACTAACGATGTCTAATAAGCGGTTATATAAGCAGTTTTAAGCTCATTGATACGCGATGATGCCCGATTAAATATAACATGGGCTTTGGCAACATTACGAACAATGTGACAGGTAACTCCAAATATTTTAAGATCTACTACGCTACACCTTTTAAGGACTTAAATTCAATCTTTTAAATTTAAGACAATTTTAGACTTTTTAAGACTTTGCGTATACCTTGTTACATTTATGTATTTTTGAGGGAATACAAATGGTTTCTAAATGGTAAATTAAATTATTATATAAATTAATAAAACCAGAAGCAACTAGTGGCTGCCTAAGTTTTTTCTTCAAGCAATTTCTGGTGCATTCCAAAATAAGAAGCTACTAGCAATTGTAAAGGTAAACTACTAGTGTTACCTTTTGAACACTATAGCCTTTTACAAACAGCCTACACGCTTTTCTAGCCAGTTGCCCCAGCCCATTCTTTGATACATTTGCGTGCAAACATGCCTATAAGGTCCGCTGTAAATTAGGATTATTTGCATACAAATACACAAGGTGATGATCCCAGCGATTGCAAAAAGAGGCCTTGCCAGATTTGTAGGGTTTTCTGGGGGGGAGACTGACAAATAGCTGCGCCACGCTGCCCCTATGTTTACATTTCATGCCGGATGGCAGGGCACTGAACTTTCGGTGACTTGTCAGATTGTAATGTGCTTGATGCCCTACTACAGTTGCATGGATTGGACCTGGCGCTTTTGGAGACGGTTGAAGCTTTAGCAGAAGGCTGTACACAGGTGAGTGGCACCGCGCAGCTAGATCTGCACAAGAAAAAACTGACAGCGAGCCAGTGGTTCCAGTCAGTGGTCGGATTTCAGTGTCTCTCCAGTTAGCCATAGTTCAATACAAAAAGACGGAAATGCTAGCCTTTTTATACTGTTGCTGTCATCAGGTATGTGCATCATCGACTTGGCCCAAAGAGCTCTTTTGCACGGCCCTTCTCTTCCTCCATGCAAAGAACACTCAGAGCCACACACAGTACTAGGGCAAGGCAAATATCTCCTACGGCTGGAAAAAGGGTGTGAGCCTGTTTGCAAACAAGTAGCTCTTCTCGAATGAGCCGTCTAGTAGCCGTCTTAGTTTGTAAAAGGCTTATGTGTGTACGATGTGTACTCCAGTCGTGAGCCAGCAGCAGCGCTGACTCCAGCAATCGGACTGAGGGTGCATCAAATACTTTGACAGGGGTGCAAAAGATTCTCTCTCTATTGTGAGGCCACTAAAACTGAGAGTGCCAACATTTTCAAATGAGGTTGCAATGCAAACTTGTACACCATTTTAAGTTCTGCCAATAAATTATGCTAATGGAATAGGCATATTTACTAACCTTTTTTGAAGTTGTTCTTCCTTCTTCACCACACTCCTGGATTGTCCAAACCCATCATTTTTTTGTTGCTGGTCTGCCTTCTATATTCGTAGGAAAATGTTTTAGAATCATTCAATAAACAATGTAAAAATGCAGAAAAGTAATACAGTTATAGAACAGCATTGTTATAATCCTTTACCTCAGAGGTTGTTTTATTTTTAATTTCAGATGAAGATGATGAGTGTGAAGACGAGTCAGAATCTGATGAAGGATCTGAATCTTGGGCTTCAGTTGTTAACATTGCAGAACTGTGAGGCATTTTCATCTGCTCTGGAGTCTCATGCCTTGTTGCCATCTCCATACCTTGCCATATGGTCATCTTTTCAGCCCATGGCTTCTCTCGTCTTTCTAATGCTTTAGCTTTTTTATCTTCCTGAAAGTATTTGTTTTCTTTTTCTGCTGTCTTCACAGCTTTTTCTTTTTCACCCATTCTGTTGTCTTTTCTGTCCAGTCTGTGCAATGAAGATTCATCAACACCAATGCTAACAGCTCCAGCAGTTGTTTGGGTCTCCTCGCCTGACATATCAGCAGCTGAGGTGGACTGTGCTTCATCAAGAGCCTGTTCTGACTCCATTTTGTGTACAAGGAGTGAGAGAGGCCCTGAACGGCGCTTTACAGGGGGCTCAGGGCTACTGGAACGTGAGCTGGAGTCAGAGTCCTCCCTTTGCATGGCTCCTGGTGGAAAAGAAGCCACTTTTGAGCCTTCTCCTGTATGCTGATCTGCATCCGGTGGACTCTGTTTTGGGGTGTCTGGGAGGGGAAATAGGTTTGGAGGTGGAGAGGGAGGAGGAGTGGGGTGTCGTAGCTGTAGTGGGCTGTGAAGCTGTGGAGGAGGGATGTGCTGTGGAGGCTGAAGTTTACGTTTGGATCTACCTGATGTAGCTGCAACACTTGGGGGCTGTGGCTGGGGAACGACTCTGCTGCTTCTACGAGATGCCGTGGGTCCCCAGTCATCATCATCACTGTCGTCATCGCTTGTATCCCTGGTATCACTGTCTTCATGGGCTGCTAATGCTACCCCAGCAGAGCGACTGAGGTGGAGCACAGGGGGAGTAGATTCACTGGGTGCTGTGTTTGCCTTCTCCTGCATCCGGGGCACAGCAGGAGGTAGTCCCTGGCATTCAGGCTGACTGAGCACACGCACCGACAGTGAAGCTACAGCACGTGGCGGAGAGGGTGCTGGTAGTTCCTGCTGTCCTTGGTAAAAACTGGCACGCTGTACCATAGAGCCTGGGGGGTCTTGAGACGCCTCATCATGACGACCATGTACACCATCTTCAGATCTCAAGGCTGATCGAAAAGCCATAAGACCATGTCCAAAGGATTCAACCACTTGCTGTTCTGTCCTGGCCAGAGAAGGCTGAGAAGGCATATGACAAAGTCAAATATCAGTAATAAAAGGCAGTTACAGTGCACAGCGTACATTAGTACACTTTTATCTCTGGTTTCCCCTACCCCTAAAAACATGTACAATAGGCAAGGATGAATGATGTCTGTGTGTGAGTGCATGGTGGTAGTCTGAAGGTCCGTTGGCGCCAGATGTGGGCAGCCACACTTCTGTCAGTCTGCCCCAGGGCAGTGTTATTGTGTTATGTAAAGCAGTTTGTGATTCTTCTACAAAGGTGAAGGCTATAGACCCATTTCATGTGACGTATGCATACTAAATTAGGCGTATGCGTGCGCAGAGCCAGAATACTGCATTGGGGTCATTCCGTCCCAAATCACCCAAATTCTCAGAACCTTCACAGGTGCCCCTCTCAGATTTGGATGACATTTTTTTTCTGAGTTCCTACACATGTGTAATGAAGACATGCAAAGTTATCTGCTCTAACGCCCAATAGTTCTTTTAAAAACAATTTTCACAACAGGGTGTTGTAACCACCTTTTCTGCTCACGGGTGACTTTTGCGTTTGTGTCCATGTTTACAGAGCTGTAGCTCAGCAATGGAAACATGTAGAACTAAAAGTTGTGTCCTTGGGCAAGACACTTCACCCAATGCCTAAGTGTGAGTGGTTGGTGGTGGTCGGAGGGACCGTTGGCGCAGATGTGAGCAGCCTCGCTTCTGTCAGTCTACCCCAGGGGAAACTGTGGCTACAATAGTAGCTTACCACCATCAGCATGGAGTGAATGAGCCCCCTCCCTTTCATGTGTGAAGCGCTTTGGGTGTGACTATGTCATATGAAAAGCGCTATACAAATAACATTCCCTTTCCCCCTTTCCCTAAAAATATTTCCAGGAACAATCATCAAAAATCTGCTGGATTGTAAACCTTTGGATTTATAGGCTGCTAAAAATGGCAATTTTTCCCAAAATGTCAGGGGCTCTACTGTAGAAGTGTATTGAGGGATCATCTTCATATTCTAGACTTTACTTTATTAGGATATAACCTTGCTGCAGTAGAAGCAGGATGTCCATCGGATAAAGGGTCTTTGAGTTATGACTTCACAAAAATAGGTCCTACTTCGAAAAGCTCAAAAATGGCCCTCTAGTCTATGCAGGATTTGACCACGTAGTCCACTACTGAGGTACTTCAATTTTTTTTCCCAGATAGAAGACCTATCAGTCAGTCTGTAGTCCGAAAATTTTTATCTATCTCAAATGACTTCATGGTTAAAAATATTTTGTATGCTACATGCAAGACCAAAGAGTCAAAAGACACCAGAGACGAAATTGTAGACCTTCACAAAGCTGGAAAGGGCTACGGGGCAATTGCCAAGCAGCCTGGTGAAAAAAGGACAACTGTTGGAGCAATTGTCAGAAATTAGAAGAGGCTAATGATGACTGTCAATGTCCCTCGGACTGGGGCTCCACACAAGATCTCACCTCGTGGGGTATCAACGATGCTAAGAAAGGTGAGGAATCAGCCCAGAACTACACGGGGGGAGCTGGACAATGACCTGAAGAGAGCTGGCACCACCATTTCCAAGGCAGCAGGGTGGCAGAGTGGATAGTGCTCTTGCCTCACAGCAAGAAGGTCCCGGGTTCGATTCCCGGCCCGTGCGGCCTTTCTGGAGTGGCCTTTGTGGAGTTTGCGTGTTTCTCCCTTGTCTGGATGGGTTTCCTCCGGGTGCTCCGGTTTCCCCCATCAACCCAAAATCCTCCACATCTAGAGATGGATCCCCGGGCGCTGCACTGCAGTCGCCCACTGCTCCTGACGGACATCGAAGGATGGGTCAAATGCAGAGGACAAATTTTCTCTACGGGGACAATAAAGTTCACCTTAACCTTACTATCAGTAATACACTAAGACGTCATGGTTTAAAATCATGCATCGCACGGAAGGTTCCCCTGCTTAAGTCAGCCCATGTCCAGGCCCGTCTGAAGTTTGCCAATGGCCATCTGGATGATCCAGAGGAGTAGACATGGCACAGACCAAATTTTATCCCTCTACAGGTGTCCATTGCTGAGCTACAGCTCTGTAAACATGGACACAAACGCAAAAGTCACCCGCGAGCAGAAAAGGTGGTTACAACATCCTGTTTTGAAAAAAAACTATTGGGAGTTAGAGCAAATAACTTTGCATGTGTTAATTACACATGTGTAGGAACTTAGGGTCACCTGGGAGGCTGTGGGTGAAACCACACGGAATGACGCATTGTACAAGCATCACCACGCAATTGACACGTGTTTGTTTTTGTATTTAAAGCAACACAATGTCTTTGTGTTGCGTTGTTGATTGCACAAATAGGAGTACCAACAGGCCAGGACTTACATTTTCTAACATACCGGTAGGTGCGCACCCTTTTCAGAAGAATAGAAGAGACTTATGGGTGCGTGCTATCAAAGGGGAAAAATGGTCCGAAGTTGAGATCAAGAATGCACGCATTTGCGATGTTCATTTTATATCTGGTAAGATTATATTTTTATTTACAAAGAAATGGTGTTTGACAAACAAAATAATTGTATTAGCTTAACATTAATCTTTTAGGCTTCATCTTACGTCTTATCTGTACAGAGAGCTGCATTATGGCTGATATTATTATTAGTGGATATTCCCATTAGTGTTCTACATACTGTACATTGCTAACATGCCAAAAGCAAAATGCCTTAGCTGTTCATCTTGCATACTAGTGATGCAGGTCCTGCATGAGATTCTGCACCCCTCCAAACTAACGTTAATTCCAGTATATTATTATTATAATACATAATGTGCATGGATCCCGCAATCGTTCGCCTGCGAGTTTCCTTAAATAAGCTGCGTCCTTTCTACGTACTTTGAACTATTTTCGAACCTCAACAGCAGTTTGTTCATTGCCATTATTCAATATAAACAGCTGATATCTAATATGAATAACTGATATGTGATATTGGAAGCACATGATTTCTGCACCGAGTATGCGAATATCAGTCACATGTCTCATGTTTATCAACTTTGAAACCCATCTATAAGAAGATCAGCAAAGCTTTACTTTTCAGTCAGAATACTGTTGCAAAAGTAGTAAAAAAAAAAAAAACCTGCAACCATTTCACAGAGAACTCCAGGTCAGCAACGGTCGTATTCTGCATAGTAATGGCATGCATTGGTACTGTCCATGAATGAAGCCTCTCCTAAAGCCTAGGCACAAAAAAGCCACCTAGAGTTTGCCAGAGCCAATGCTAACAAAGATGAAGACACCTGGGACTCTACTATGGAGTGATGACACCAAGATGAATGTTTGGTGTTGCAAAGGTGAGGACTACAAAGGAAAATGCACAATGCCTACAGTGTCATTATGTGACATCATGAATTCACATAAATATTCATCATTACTGAAAGGGAATATGCTCCCATCACTCTGTGCCCTTGGTCGGCATGCAGTTTTCCAACATGACAATGATGCTAAACACACCTCGAAGGCCACTGTTGAATTTCTGAAAAACGGGGTGAAAGTAATTCAGTGGCCAAGTTTGTCAATCGAACCTCTATGGAGGATTCTGAAGAGACAAGTTGAGCATCACTCTCGAACCAGCAGCAAGTCTCTAAAAGAGGACATTGTTGAAGAATGGAAAAAGATAGATGTTGCTAAATGTTGCCAACTTGTTTATGCCATGCCAAGAAGACTTGGTGCTATGACTCATTCTGCACAACCCTAATTTGAGTAAAACTTGTTGTTCTCAAAGTTATATAATTAACCTTACTTTCATGTTATAAGTTAGCCAGATGTTATATTAAGTTAGTTTTTTCAACATTTTAGAGATTGATTTTGTATTGAGATATTGTTTAAAATGTTACATTTTAAAGGGGGTGTACTCATTTACGCTGTGCATAATCAATATTCTATTATATTAACAATGTCAACTGTACTCTCACCTGTTCTGTAACAAAGTTGTCTAACAAATGATCCTTATCTTCCGTTGTGCCACATTCTGTAAGGAGTGCAAGGTCAAAAAGTATTATTTTTTTTGTACAATGCAATAAAAAAATAAATACTATTTTTAAAAGACCATACCGTCATCGTTGTCTTCTTGCTGTGCTTCTCTTTCTAGTCTCTGGCGGAGGAGCTCCTGTTGCTTGGCCAGATATTGTTGTATGAAGCTATTCTGGCTCATCTCCTCTCCCATCTATGGTTAAAAACCACAAAGAAAAGAATAACAGTAAGGCTGTGTTGGTAAACTATCAACTATAAATTATTTGTAAGGCAATGGTCTTACCTGAGAATTGGGCTGCATTCCTCCATGAGATGAAGATGACTTCTGCAGGTTTTCCAACATAAGAGCCTGCCGAAAATAAGGAAAGACCAGGAACATATGAGGGACTATTTTAACATTACTAGAACAATAGCTACATACTGCATTAAGTGCTAAATTATGTGGTTGTTACGTTATTACAATACACGCAACAAACTCGTAGCTAGCGTGTCTCCAGAGCGGGTAAGACTTGCGATACAAAACATGATCTAACAGTAAATAGTGACTCTGAAGCCAGCCACGCTATGTTCCATCTTCCATAGTATGTTCTAAGGAGACGGAGCCACTTTCTCCATAACATGATGTAGTCACGCCATGATCAAAAAAGCAAAATGCATTTCTGTCCAAATATATAATGCACCGAACATGTGATAATGTGTTTACTTCATGAAGCGCGTCCTTGTGCACAGTGCGCGGTCGCGCAGTGCACTGTCTGTACACAGTGTGCGTTACTCAGTTCGTTGACTCGGAGCTCAGGCCTGGATTTGACAGGTGCACATTTAACAACGTCCAACACCGTACCATGTGTTATTACAACTTAATGGTAATGCATGGCATTACACAGACGTCCTGGTCGATCATTTGAAAATAACTCAAAACTTAGTGGGCATATGGGATATAACAGCAGATATTTACCAATTTATGTGTTCCCGCTTCAAGCCTATTGCACCGTTACGGCCTCCGACGTTAACCCCCAACGTCTATGCCTTCTGCTGAACTTGGCAAGACTCGGCAAAGGCCTTTCTTAGAGCAAAAACTCACCCCTTTAAGTCGTTTTATAAGTGCATTTTTCTGGCCAGTTTTGGGAAGGTTCCTTTGCTCCAACGCAGATTTTAAATCCGCTACACGGAGCGATTGAAGAGGTTTCCCATCAAGCGTAATATCGTCGTCCGCCATTTTGCTCCCTCGGCTTGTCCAACAAGCGTCGTTACGGCTGCTGCCTGACGTCACTGCTCGGCACTTTCCGGACAACCTCGGCCTTTCCGACTGACTACCGGTCAGAGTTTCTCCTATTTTGTTCTTAACATGTAATGTGGCAATATCACAGGATAAGTGTGCCTAGTATCAAGTCTGTTGGTCTATGGCCGTAAGTCATACAATGTTAGTACATAAAACACAATACATACACAGAGTCAATCCAAATATTTGTATATTTACAAAAATGTATTGTGCAATCTTAACCAAAGTAGAAGAACATTGCATGTAGTGTGTATAGGAGTGTATTACGGTAAAAAGATTCAGCTGAGAAACAAAACAGATTTACACTCTTTAAAAAAAAAAAAAGGAAAAGAAATGATTTACATACAAAAATCTTAAAATAAATGGTCATAATGTTGTTTAACCTTACAGTGAATTTGAGTAGAAGCCTAGATAAAATTTAAGCAAATAAAAGCCCATGCAAACCAGACAACTCCTGCATGATTTTTAACAAATACAATACAAAGCTAAAGAAAAGAGCTTGTACTAGATGGCTGAGTCGATGTTGCAATAGCACAAAATAATTATACTAGTCCAACACTAGGTGGCACAATACAGTTAACAGAATGGTATAATACGTGTAGGTCATAGGTTGAAACACACAATAAATGAGGAATGATAGGATAATTATTCCAAGAGATCCCTTATCAGTGACTTTGATGCAGAGCTGTATAAAGGGTATAAGGCTGATAACAAAGCCTGGCAACAGAAGGAGTTTAAAGATAGTCAATTATACATTATAGAGGGTAAGCACATACATCATTATCAAATCAGATAACTTCATAACTCATTTTTCCACTCACCGCATTTAGAGCGAAAATGATGCAAGTGCATACCCTGTGTCTACATAAACCATGCAATTCCTTGAGTTCAATATTTTTGTGGTTTTCATTTACAATAAAATAGTAGTACTGGCCCAGTAGGATGGTCAGCAATATTAATATCTCTGAACGAAGCCATGAAAACTTAGGAAGGTGGTGACAACAGACATGTTCAGACAACTCAACCCACGAGACTGGTTTCTGACGCATTATGCAGCTTACATATGATTGTGGGAAAGAACACAAATGATTACACATTTTTCCAACCAACAATTGTTAGTCACTTAATGGCAATGGCATTTGTAGGGATTGAGTATGTACTTACAGATCAAAAACAGGTATAAATGTTAAATTCACAAAAAGCCATTCCGAGATAACAGGTGGCAAGTGTGCTTGAACTAGGATATCGGGCCTGCTATTCAGCTATTTTAGGGCACAGACCACAGCTAAATAAATAAAGGGAGGGTGAAAATGCGTTATTAGAAAGAAAAACAATTGCATATATGAAATGGAGCAGAGCTTATCTGTCCACACGGGCAATGAACAAAAGAACAATAACTTAGCACTAAAGACACATGTCTGGCATCAAAGTCAGAATACTGTATATACTAGACAGTGAATAAAGATCTTAGAAACCACTTCACTCGTGCGTTACCCCTTGAAGTAAATAAGGCATATTAAAGGGAACAAAGAATTGTGAAAAAGGTAGCGCTATTATGATGATATTTCTGCCAGACGTTGAAGCAAAGTGGAAAATCCAGCTGCATGCTGTGAGAGCTCTGCAACACGGTCCACCATTTCCTGAGTGGCAGATACTGATGGGTAGTTTTGTGCTGCTCCCTTGGTTGCCACAACAACTGCCTTTAGTGCTTGGCATAGTCTTCCACCTGAAGTAGTAATCTAAAATCAGGAAATAAAAAGCATATGTTTATATATCAGTTACTACAAAAAAAAACAGTAGTTTTCACACCTTTGCACGTAGGTCTGCTGAGCCAAGGAGTCGGGAAAGGGTATCACCAATGAAAACCAGTTTGTGTGCCGTCACAATGAGACTTTTTCCTCGAGCAACAAATATACGGGGAGGTTGGTTCCCCTGGACACTACTGAAGAGCACATCTATCGCGTCAGCGAGGCAGGACAGATGCGCTAGGCTCTGAGAAGAGTAGAAGGACAGCAGCTCGGAGTCCTCGAGAGACAGAGACCCCGGCAAAGGTGGGGAAGGAGTCATCTGCAGATCAATCAACCAAAAGGAAATTAGCATCATGTCACTTCTGTCCACTATCTATTAGTCTATTCAGTTAATCACTAGGACAAAAATATACTATGACAAAACTTGAAAATAGGTCATGGTTTTTTGTTTTGTTTATTGAAGATTTATTTAGGCAAAGCTGCAGAAAACTTGTGAGCCCACAAGCAGCATGTGCCTATTTGATTCTAAAATATACTTGAAATAGCTGGCACTGAAGTAAAATGACAGCATATTTTTATTTTAAAGCTGCAATACAATGCTCATTCATCAGACAAAATATACCCAGCCGCTTTGTCAAAAAGACATTTTATGAACTCTCAGCACCAAGTTTGTTACACAGACAACCAGCAGTAAGAGCTATGTTGAAAGAATCACTGTGCTGTGCTGTCACTTATTGTTCAGTACTCCCCTTCTATGCAAGGAAAGATTGTGACGATTTACAAGTGACCAATTGTTGGCAGCCAAATGGCGTAACCAAGGGATTCTGCAAGAAACTGAAAGAAAATGTTCACCAGGAAAAAAATGTCAACCAGCAGCTGCTAACAAATACTAAAAAGATCCTCTCCATTTTGTTCATGATATGTAGATATTTAATTTCATACACCAGAAAGAGAAAAAAATAATGGGTTACCTTGATGAGTAATGTTTGTTTGTTTGGTTTATTTGTTTGGGACAGTGCGTGCACATGAAGAATGCATGTGAACACGTCACTCCGGATTGTAGCCTTGGGCTAATTTCTATCCGTTGTCCCACATTCGCACTCACAAACTCACTCTCATACATCCTGGCCTATTGTACATGTTTTTAGTTGTAGGGGAAACCGAGCACCCGGAGGAAACCTACGCAGACACGGGGAGAACATGCAAACTCCACACAGAAAGGCTGCACGGGCCGGGAAACGAACCCGGGACCTTCTTGCTGTGAGGCAAGAGCGCTATCCACTCTGCCACTGTGCCGCCTTCTTTTGTAAAAAGAAAACATACCCTTGTTTCTGCATTGATGGTGTGTCCGTTGTCAAACAGGGCATTTGGAGGCAGATCAGGTTTACCCTACGGAGAGAGCAGGTATGACTATGAAGACTAGAAAAAAAAATCATAAATAAAAGTATAGTTAAGGTAAAACTTGCCTGAAGTTTGACATATCCCACACTGTCTCCAGATGTTACAGGGGCAGGGATTGGCGTAAGGCCTATTCCTGCATACTCATTACTGGGATCTTCTTCTCCATCACTAGCGCCCAGTGTCACTGTAACTGGGGATTGAGCAGGTAGCAACGGAAACTTGGGCTGTGGTGTTGGCGGTAAAGGCCTTTCCTGGATCCAGCTCCCTTTACGGGGACCCATACCAACACCAGGGGACACCCCATCTGCCACTGCCAATGGCAGGGCAGGCAACGGCCGACGTGAAAGGGATTCTTGGGAAGGCAGACGAGGACGGCTTTGTAATTGCAAGAGAAGGGAGCTTTCTTCAAGAGAGCGCTGAACCAAACTAAGGAGGCCTTCAGATGGTGGTGCAGTTCCAACTGCTGACAATGCAGGTAACAGATCTGATAACCGAGCCCAAGCCTGCTGAAGAGGTGGAGGAGGATCACCACTATGACTGGCCTTCCATGTCGACAAGATTTCAGCCAAAGAAGTGGCCAGGTCTCGTGATGGAAGGGTTGAAGGTGAACAGGTCACTGTGGTCGAAAGAGAATGGACAAGGGTGGAGAGGGAAGTTCTCCATTGCAGGTCACCCGAACCATTGCTAGAAACAGAGAGTCTGCGAGTTGACGTAGAGGAGGATGAGGATGAGAGGGGAAGGCCTTCAGCAGTCAATGCAGGCATGTCATAGATGCCACCATCAGGCTCAGAAGTGTCTCCACCACTTGCTCGTTTTTCAGAAACTCCATGTAAAGGATCCTCCAGAGACAAGCTGCTGCTGATGGATGGATCCTCTGGGGCTAAAGGAACACCGGGAAGGGTGGGAACACTGTACACGCCTTCATCACCCTCATCTGGCACTGGGACAATTTGTTGACCATCTGACGTGGACACATTCAGAGAGATTGTTGGAACGTCATACACCTAAAACAGGGAAAGAACTGTCAGTGTTATTTTATCTTCTTGTCAGACAGCATTATTTTAGTTGGTTATTTTGGTTGTCAGTCAAAATTGTCATTCTACATTTATGAAAAACAATTTCTGAATATTTGTTGAACATATTCAGAGCGTAGAGGTACATTTGGGGAAGAAGATTACAGTTCAGAGATTCAAATCCGTGTACATTTAATCTGAACTGAAATGCGCAGTCACATCACCCAAAAGTAGGCCACATGTGAATCTACAGTTCACAGTACAGAGAAGTACAAGAAAAAAGTAATTCAGCAGGCAGATGTGGTAAACTGACAAGAAGGAAACCATTGGGGGCAGGGTGGGGCTCGTGTTGGTGGTGGTAACATGGCCTTGGCATGGCCCTAACAGATGGGTGTGAAGGGGAGAAAATAGCAGCAGCACTTGGACTGGATAGACAGGCTTTGGAGACAGGTGTGGCCCTGTCTTAGAGCAGGGGGTAGGGAAAAAGGAAAATGGTAGCAATAAGGATTGTGTGTAGGAGATCTTTTTTAAAGATAATTATCTGCGTCTACAACGTGTACAGACATGAAATTGTCACTTCGTGGTTTCTTAACTCTAAGCAAAACTATAACAATGACTCAAGAAATTGTCTGATATTCTGGTCAATTAAAGAATCGTGTTGCAATTAAAGCATTTATAAAAATAAAAATTTATTTTTATTTTACCTCCAATTCAGCATCACTGTGTGGTGGCACAGTGCGAGGAGTGTCATAGATGCCATCATCTTCAGGGAGAGAAACAGGCGCTGCACGCTGCCATCTTCCACTTGGAGGAGTATCATACACCTTTGAATATATAATAATACACACATAAAGCTCATCTGATATACCACATACGCAATAAGTATTCTGTGCACATTTTCCTTTATGTAAACACAACAAATGGTTGGTAGTGATTTACCTGGTCGTTCACATTGTGTAAGTCGTCAGAGATTTCTCCTTTAATGTTCTGTACATTTGTGCTTTTCTCCGTGCCATTACATATTTTCTCTTCTCTGCCAGCAGTTGCTTTATGTTTAGTGTTCACTTCTTGAGATGCAGCTTTTGCTACAGCTGCTTGAGAAGATAACTGTTGTACATCTTTCCTAGTGACACTTCGTACTGGAGGGGCTGGAGGAGGAGGTTTACGGGCAGAATTAGGTGATCCAGGACCCCTTCCATGCCCTGCTCGGATAAGTAAAGGGGAACCACGTGTGGAATTGCCAGGCTTACCCCTACCAGCAACTGAGTTGAGGGGACCTCCCTTTACGAGACATCGAGGAGATGATTGAACAGGTGCTGAATGTGGAGTCCTTTGAGGATTTGTGCAAACAGGGTTAGGAGTTTGATATAATCCAGGTGCTTCTTGACTGACTATAGGAAGGGGAGGTTTAACACTTGCAACAGATGATCCATTAGAAACAACTCCTCCCGTTGGTGTTTGGTAAACATCATCATCAGCAAGTGGCGTGCCTTTTGGCACCAAGTAGCAGTCATCGTTAACAGTTTCCCTGGGCACTAAATAAGTACTGTCTTGTGAATCGTCGATGGACAGCGACACTCCACTGGGCGAGAGGTAAACAGACTCTGAGGATACAGCGCTTCCTGACTGCCTTAAATGATGAGCTGAAGGTAACTGATTTAGTGGATTTTGATAAAGTGTTCCTGATAATTCTGTTCCTCTTCCCCTTAAGGATGGTGAGCGAGGACGCCCAGCTACACCAATATCCCACTCAGGCCGGGGCCTGGTCCCAGAACTCGAGTGGGACCGTGGACGTCCGCCTTCAGATCTGCGGAGTTCTCCAGGTCGAGCAGCACCTCCTCTCCCTTCACCAACAGCCGGAGGAGAGCGGTACACTCCATCTATGTCGTCTGTGCTGCTACTAACTCGGGTCAATGCCGGAACAGGTGACAGATAAACAGAGTCTTCACTTGAACCACAACGAAGGTCTGAGCCAGGGGCCGGAACGGTCTGCAGAAGGCGAAGACGATTGGCAGGAGCAATACCCTGTCGTCCATGCAGCGAGCACAGCCACCAACCTGGACCACCAGCCTGCTCCTGCTCTAGGACCATCAAGATGTCCCCCTTACGAAATGCTAACTCCTCCGGGCTCTCTGCTGTGTTGTCAAACAAGGCCTTTGCCAAAACAGTCTGCAGTGGGAACATAAAACAAAAAGTTTAGCAAATGGTCACAGGAAAATCATGGCTTTAAAAGAAGCAATGGCTCAATGACACTAATGTTTATCAGAGGAGAACCAGTCACAAACAAGAACATTGATATGGTAATGAAAGGCAAGACTCAAATGGCCGATTGTTAAGGCTTTGAGAAGAAGGGCTGAAAAGTAAAGAATAAGGAAACTTCGTGCACTCTAATGGCACAGAGGCTGAGTGAGGTCTAAAACAAAATCAGATATTGACTATAGCTTGACAATTGTAATGCAGAGAAAAATCTCATGACAGTCATGAAGCGATAGAAGAGAGTTTATAGCAGATCAATCGATGAAAGAAGGGCTAATGGTAATGAGCTCTTCAAGAGTGCGGGGGAAGGGCAGGGGACACATCTGTCCCTCGCTGTTGGGAGTTTAATTGCCAACCTAAAGCCAAAGAGTCAGTCTGCCTTTCATTTTCTACACCAACCCCCTGGGGACAACTAAAGCCTCAGCCATGTGGGACCCCTCGAAACAGTAATAGAGGCACTAACGATGAAGATACAGTATATTGGAGGTCTATGCGATGATTGCAAGGATTATTACTTCATGTTAGCTCAGACTACCAGACCAATTTTAAAAGTAATAACTTACTAGACGGCGTACAATCTTAAAATAATATAAATGTGAAAGTCGTACTTACGGAGACAGACATTGTAGCAGAAATGTTTTTTTTATTAGAGTAGAAAATCCCCTGTTGTGATTAGTCTGGATAATCCATTTAGGTAGTCTTAGCTTCTCATGGAGTTGTATGTGAACAGAGGGTGCCTTGGCACAGCTGCATCTGGAGTGGATGCATCTCTGAGCTTCAATGTCGATGCTTTTCTTTCCTTGGGGGTCCTGTGAGCACAAAACACGCTTTAATTCCGTACTCGATTCAGAACACATACCCCTGTGCACAGGGGCTCACCTGAAATATGGATATTATAGATAGCGTTAACACATGTGCAGACTTTCCACGCCCAGCAAGGGTGAAAAATAGATGAAATGTAATGAATCCCGTTAAGGCTAGTGTTAGCTTAGCTCCGTGAATGGGTAAGCTCAGTTTTCGCTATTCGCGTCTAATGCATAACACATATACAGCATCCAGTTTTGAAAGCGAGAGATCGTATCGCGGCAAATTGAACAAATATGGGCACGAATTGATGTCTTAGAAATCGCAAAAAACAGCTCAAAACAACAATAGCGCCGCGGAGATTATGCCGATTATCTTCCTTCTATCAATCCAACCTCTAATATCCACTGTGGTTTTACATAAAGTACCTTGCGTTTTACGTGAATAAAAGATCGAGCATCGAGACGTACTCCGTGGTAAGCGAAATCACTTCTTTTCAGGCGTGAAAATCTGCGACCATCGGCGTTCAATCATCATCGGTGATGACAACACAATTATCCCCGCCCTCGTAAAGGAGGTTGATGCATTGCACCGATCTACAACACGCAAAGGCCCTGGATACAGGACGAAGAACATTGATAAAGACCATCCAGTTTTATTGGAGATCGCAATAACTTCCGCTCTCAAGCGGTCACTGCGCCTTGATTGGCTCTCTGTTGAAGGGTGCGTTCAAATGGAACGCGTAAAATGTTTTGAGATAGGTTCAAATGTAAGTTTTGATTAAACCAAAAAAATATATCAAATATATCAAGACCACTGACATGTACTTGCACTTGCAATTAGAATACGTTTTCGGTCATTTTATATGTCTTATTCTATGCACATAAACATACAACCAATATATGTCCACTGATTAAGGAAAAAAATTGCAGGGGAAAAAATAGGCAAGTTTGAACAGATTGTCGTTTTTTATCTTTTAATGAATTGTATTCACATTTTTTTGAACGAGATTTTGTACAGTACCTAATTTGCTTCATTAAAATAAAAAAAACTTTTTCTAATGTCGTTTTACTTTGAAACCCCCGGAAACGGTGTGAACAACTGGGAGGTGAAGCGTTATAGCGATTAGTTCATTTACTTTTGATTTCAGCTGTGGGTGAGATTATGGCTTAATCTGTCCAATTGTACATTTATAGTTATACAGTTTTTAATCTTGTGCCAGGCGTGAGACAGTTCTATGAAGCTGCATAAACTGACAACTGTGTACCCTTTGCTCCAGTGCCCTTTTGTACTCTAAACAGGTTGTTTTTGCTTTTCGCTTTGTAGGGGATGTTCAGGAGTGCTGCCAGGTACCTTAGGATCTGTCCTGTTGTTGGCCAAAGGAACATGTCCAACTGTCTTGCAGGAAAGGTGGCTATTATCACTGCCTCAACAGATGGGTAAGTGCGCCACCAGAACTCAAAACTTCACATGTGAAATCAATTAAAACTGCAAGTGTATTCAAGATATTTACTGTGAGTAGTTGCATTCTCAATAAACAAACAAAATAAGATCTCAAATTTGCTTTTTTTTTTTTTTTTCTAGGATAGGCCTGGCAGCGGCTCAAGCCCTGGGTAAGAAAGGGGCCAGTGTGGTGGTGAGCAGCCGACGCCAGGCCAATGTGGACAGAGCGGTGGCACTCCTTCAAAGCCAGAACATCCAAGTGACTGGCACCACTTGTAATGTGGGCAATGGAGAGGATAGAGAAAAGCTTATGGAAGTTGTGAGTGCAATCTCAAAATGCTCCATGTATTCTCCAAATCTCTAGCAAGTTTCGATTATGTGATGTCATTCTGAAGAGGCAACGGTTGAAAATTTGGTATTCGATAAAAATTAAGAAAGAAAAAGAAAGACTTTGTTTTACTGGAATTATCCACAATTCACATTTACATTTTTTCAGAGCCTAAAAGATTACTAATTAAAATGATCAGATAAGATCATCAAACTTCAATGAGGATACAGTCACCAGCAATAATCATAGAAATCATTTGTCAATTTTCAGTGGTGGATCAATATTCTTACTTAAGTAAAACTGCAGATACAGGACCAAGAATTTACTAAAGTAAAAGTATCATATTAAATTTCTACTTAAGTAAAAGTATAAAAGTATCTGCTGTAAAATGTACTTCATAAGTAAAAAGTAAAAGTATTTTTAAGAGTTGCATGTGCAGGATTTTTTAATCCTTTGAATCAAACCAGGACTAATCCAGGTCTAAACCAGGTCTAAACCAGGTCTAAACAAGGTCTGAACCAGGTCCAATTCAGGACTAAACCAGGTCTAAATGATCACGTCTAAACCAGGTCTAACCAGGTCCAAATCAGGTCTAAACCAGATCTAAATGAGGTTTAAACCAGGTCCAAACCAGGTCTAAACAAGGTCTGAACCAGGTCCAAACCAGGACTAAACCTGGTCTAAATGATCAAGTCTAAACCAGGTCTAAACCAGGTCTAAACCAGGTCTAAACCAGGTCTAAACCAGGTCTAAACCAGGTCTAAACCAGGTCTAAACAAGGTCTGAACCAGGTCCAATTCAGGACTAAACCAGGTCTAAATGATCACGTCTAAACCAGGTCTTAACCAGGTCTAAATGATCTGGTCTAAACCAGATCTAAACAAGGTCTAAACCAGGTCAAAATCAGGACTAAACCTGGTCTAAATGATCAAGTCTAAACCATGTATATACAAGGTCTAAACCAGGTCCAAACCAGGTCCAAACCAGGTCTGAACCAGGTCCAAATCAGGACTAAACCTGGTCTAAATGATCAAGTCTAAACCAGGTCTAAACGAGGTCTAAACAAGGTCTAAACAAGGTCTGAACCAGGTCCAATTCAGGACTAAACCAGGTCTAAATGATCACGTCTAAACCAGGTCTTAACCAGGTCTAAATGATCTGGTCTAAACCAGATCTAAACAAGGTCTAAACCAGGTCTAAATTAGGTTTAAACCAGGTCCAAACCAGGTCTAAACAAGGTCTGAACCAGGTCCAAACCAGGTCTAAACAAGGTCTGAACCAGGTCCAAATCAGGTTTAAACCAGGTCTAAATGATCTGGTCTAAACCAGGTCTAAACCAGGACTAAACAGGTCCAAATCAGGACTAAACCAGGTCTAAATGATCACGTAAAAA